>CM041783.1:81286278-81310939 GCA_023374045.1 Limonium bicolor | reverse complement strand
GGGGTGTTACAGTTTGATATAATACAACTAATGCGAATAGTCACCTAATATAAGATGATAAAATGTAACATATAATATAAGTTGTATAACTCATGGAACTTAGCTATGTGGTAAATATATACATATACAAGAATAATGTATATAAGGATGGATATATATTATGGTTGGAAACCATATAATATAATGGTGGTGGTTATTACATGAAAAATAGTTACAAACTATAAGTGTAAGTTTTTGAATGCAATATAACTTGCTAAGATAATGGATTATATACAATGTGTTATAATGGATGGTGGGAAAATAATACAATATAAATAATCATGCATGCATACATGCAACTATAGGTTATATACCTAAATTTAATGGTGGATAAGATTAAAGAATATAATGAATTAAACTTAACAGTCGAAATATTTTGACATACGAGTTTTAGTAACAAAGCCGACCGATTTAGAGAAACCCGTAACAAATAACTGTAGAAATCCGGGGATGAACTGTCGAGGTTACTTGTTATTCAGAAATACCGGATGTAGTTGGTCATGGAGACTGACTTAAGTTTTATTACCGTTTAGATCATACATCAGACAAGGACGCTTGACGAGCTAGTGGACTACACTGCGCATCCTAGGTCTTGGTGAACGGTATGTAAAGGGGTTTGATCCGAGTTGTCCTAAGGAAACTCCTTGGGCTCGGATTTGGTTGATATAACTTGTGTGTTATATGTTTTGGATACATGTATGTGATTATGTGTGTTACTGCATTAATTATTTATGCACGAGCGTCCTACGGGACTAACACTACGTCGACTATAGATCGACTTATATAAACATACATATACGTTAATGTGATGACATGACGGTTACTTAATATAATACCATAGTATTAATATTAAGTATATGGTAACCTAAGTAAAACTTAGGGACGAGTCACGACATTGTCGGTCTCTAGAGCATGGATCTCGAACATGAATATGACCTAGAATACTTCTAGGTATGCGTGAGACCCATTGGGCAGCTAACTAATAAATTATAATCTCCATAAGACTAAGAGCAGATCTTAAACATTATGAGAGAGAGTTGGTATGAGTTGAGGTGAGGAATCCCGGTAGTTTACGAACTACTTGGTTACGCATTTGTGATCACTGAGGGGTTCCCGATTGGGTTCCGCTCCAGGTTTATACCCAACGAGCCCTATTTGGATCGTGGGTCAGGTGGCTACGGCCTTTTATATGGACGTCTTATGAGACAAAAGAGAATAGTCAGGGGCCTCCGGACCTCTGGTGAAATGAGCACATTTGTGTGTACGGGAGGACTACTGTCCATGGTGAGGTTATCGGGTTGTCTTAACATGACGCCCAACTGGTATTAATTGGATGGATGGTTGAATGTTATGAATGTTTGGATAGAGGATTATGTATATTATACATGTATATTACAGTATTGATTATAACTGTAAAATGGTAAAGCATGAAACCAATCTAATAATAAGATGGTTAAAATGACTAAGTGACCATTAGGGTCCAGGCCCGGCATACTCAGCGTCTATCGCTGATACTACACCATTATGCAGGTTGTTGATTATTGTCGAAGCCGAAGTGCGGGAACAGGGTAATTAGAGTTTTTTGATTACAGCACAGGGAGTTTATTTGTATAATGATGTCAGACTGGTAAATGTATTATGGTATAGTTATGTATATTTGGGATTTGGGTAGACGCTCACTTGTCGACGTTTATGGTTATGAACTTAGTATGATGTATAGGAGTTATCTCGTTATCACAGCGGTTAGCAGTTGTTTATGTTGGTTGTTGGATATAGTTTGGCTTCGTTACTCGCATGGGCGAGTAATGGCCGGGACACCCGAGTGAGTATTGTTGTTATTATTTCTTCCGCTGTAAGACGTTTTATTTATTGCTACGTGAGAGATTATTACGTGATTATGGAGAGGGGTGTTACAATGGTCCCCATGTATCAATATGAATTATATCAAAGCATTAGGCACTATGAGTCTAAGATGAGGGAAAGGGTAATCTATGTCCTTTAGCTTTATTAAATACATCACAAACAAAGTCTAAAGGTACATCTTTGTCTTTATCAAACCAAGATCAACAAGCTTCTGAAATGGGACATGCCCCAACTTGTAATGCCAAAGAATGTTTAACTTCTGAATTACATGAACTTGGATGTCTCTATTCTTTGACTGGTTCCTTCTTTCAAAGAACTTCTTCAAAGCTTCAGTGTTCAAGTAGTAAAGTCCTTTGTCCTCGCATACGACAGGACTTTCAAAGCTCAATGTATATATATGGTCCTGTAATGTGCAGTAACTAGCATAAAACAATGGTCCTGTAATGTGCAGTAACTAGCATAAAACAACATATTACAGTTGAATTGTTAGATAAACCTGTTAACAGATAGAAGATTGCATTAGAAATGCGGTGCAAGAACATCTTCTAAGCAACAACTTTCTGATATCAAAACCTTTCCACAAGTTTTAATATCTTGAACTCATCCATCAGGTAAGGCAACAGAGTCTCTGCTTCTCATGTCTGTTTTACTCACAAACAAATCTTCACTGCCAATCAAATGATCAGTGGCACCCGTGTCTATCACCCAAAAACTCTTATTTTTCTGTTCTTTACTACTGCTAGCAGCATTTAAACATTGATGCAAGATAACAGAAGGATTGTTACCTGCAAAATTGCATGAACCACTTTCTCTTTTGTGTCCTAAGCTCAGCTTTTATAGGTAACCAGCTAATAAACTTAGTTGCTCCTGTGACATCCCTTGGACTGGCGAATTAGCATAATTCACAAATCTTTTAACTGTTTCTCGTTCCTGTATAAAAGCATTTGCGCCTGCTTTTTTATTTTTATCACGATTCCATGACCGTTGGGGTAGCCATGTTTCTCATAACCTTTATCTTCATTGTGACTGGTCTATCACAATAAGAACAATTTTCTCTGTACTTCTTCATTTTTTTCCTTTCTCACTGTTTTGCCATTTCAACTGTTATGTTGGGCGATTGCCTCCACTAATAGCATTGGCAAAGGTACTGTCTAAATCTACCTTCCTCTTCTTTCCACTTTCACGATGCCTTTCCTCGGACATAACAAGGGAATAAGCATTTTCTAGACTTGGAAGCAGAGGCGGAGCCAAGTGTATTCCAAAGGGAGCAAAACACCCCCTAACTAACTTGTTAAATTACATAAAATTATAGAGTAAAAAATTTTTTTTTTCGAAAAATTTAATAAAACACCCCCTAATTTTTTATAATTCTGTCTTCGCCCCCCTCAACTTCTATTTCTGGCTCCGCCCCTGCTTGGAAGAGGTGTAATCATCAGGGGGTGTTATCATCAAAATGTTTCCTCTAATGTTCACATAACAATAATTTAATCCCATTAGAAAATCCAAGACTTTGTCTTCCTCAAGAAACTCCTTAGCCATCAGTGACATCGACGTTCTCACCTCTGTGAAGGATCGCTGTATCTCCTTCAATCTAGTCGTCACATCACTCGAGTTGTTCGCCATATGAGAAAGATCCCGAAATGAAGAGAAGATCGGGAGAGAAGGAGCTTACTACTCTGATACCATGTTGTGATACAAACGACGGAGAACGAAGAGAAGGAAACCCATTATGTTTTTGTTATTAATGATTAATGAAAGAGCGGGAGAAACATATATATACAATCCTAATGTATTGAGCAGCAAGATGTGACATATAGCACAATCGAAGTGGAAGAGGAAAGTAGCATAACATACTGAATAACAAGAATAACAAGATATACTAATCCTAACATATTATATATACTAAATAAATAGTCAAGTTGGTAGGTTGCTAAAGAAGCCTAACATAATCATAAAAGCAAGATTGAGAAATATCAATTAAGCGCAGGAGCAGCTGGGTTCCTTGTGATCGGCAGATCACCATCATAAGTGCATTTTAATACATCAGGTCTCCTCATTAACACCGGTACACTTGGTACTAGCCCTCTTGACTTAGGTTTGATATCCTGCAATTTTCATAGCAATGGCATGCAATATACTTATATGTTTCTATTGATAAGGTAATTTTTTGTTTGAAATATAAGTAATAGTCTAGCATTGCAAGTATACCTGATCAAATATCGCGGTTGGGATTGCAAGCGTGGCAACAGCATTGGGTGAGTCAACAATCCCTGAAATCCTACCTTCACAAGGGCAACATGATAGAAGCAAGTACACTTGTTCCTTTGAGTATCCAAATTTAGAAAGGTAATCAATGGCGTTAAGCACTGCACGCTTATACGCTACGCTTGCATCGAGATAGTGTTGTCTTCCTCCTTCATCTACACTGATACCTTCAAACACTAACCATTCAGAGAATCTAGGCTCCACTGGTCCTATCTCGAAGATTGGATTTACATGGAGTGAAGTAGGGCCCATGGGTGTAAGGTATTGTTTCATTCCTCCTCTAATAATGTCACACCTACAAGTAATTGGTGGTAAATAAGATTAATTAATAGTGAGCTAATTAATTAGTAAGTTGAATGAGCCGCTTTTTGTTAATTAGTTGGATATATACTTGCATAAGGATGTAAGAATTAAGACATACTTGAGTTCGAGAAAACCACTCATCTCAATTGCTCCACAGAAACTGACCTCACCATCACCCTGAGAGAAGTGCATATCACCTGTACTCAAATTAGCTCCTTCCACATACACTGGGAGGTAAATCTTAGAACCTCTGCTGAGATTCTTAATATCACAATTTCCTCCATTTTCACGCCCTGGAATCGTCCTCGCCGCCTCTGAAGCAATCCTCTCCCACTCAGGGTTATGTTTTTGGATCTATCCGTAAGAAACTATGTATTATATGCGGCCAGGGAAATTAAGGAAGCTGATGAAATGACTGATCAATTTACTTGATGTACCTTTCCTAGTTGGCAACCCTTGGAAGACGGCAGGTTTGCTAGCGGGCGTGAGTGTAGAACCTCACACAAGTTAAAGGTTTTCAATCCATTTTCTTCTAGTTTTCTTTCCCTTTCATTCCAAATGTTCAACAGCTCCATGGATGGTGCAGTCCCTATGATTCCAGGGTGTGTGAGTCCCGGGAAACGTACCCCTGTTAAGAAAAAGGGCTAGGATTTAGTACTCTATATTACTCTAAAAAAATATAATTAACACGCTTAATGGAAAATAATTAATTAGTTAACAATAGAAGAAAGAAATCCTATATAAATCATGAAGAATATTCTTAAAATATTAATTACCAGGTATATGCGGGGAATAGGCGTATATGCCTTCAAAATACCATATAGCTTTACTTGCACATGGAAAATGATCTGTTAAAAATCCACCACCATTTTCCCTATCAAAAGTCGCTGTGTAACCCCATTCATCTCCAGGGAGGGGACCCAAGTTGCATATTTCAACAGCAAGTAGGTCTCCTGGGTTGGCTGGGATCCCATCCTTATCCAAAACCTTGATTGGCCCACTCAAATAATGCACCTATATGTAACGTATCTCAATTATGGAAATTACACACCGCTTTACTACCATTCAGATATTTACACGGAAAAGCTTAATTAATTACGAGACAGAAAGTTTCTTTACTATAATGTTGTTAGCTTACTGTTGAGAGTTGGAGAAATTTCACATCAGACGCATCAGTATTGTCACCTACAGCACCTCCAGTCCAATCCATCATTTCTACTCTAAAGAGCTCCCCTGAGATAACTTGAGCAACCGAGGGTATTCCAGGGTGCCAACGGTTGTGAAGTGGGATCTGTTGCTCCCATGGTTTTCGTTTCAGATCAATGGGCACCACAAGTTTTGGACTCGGGAAAGCCATAACCAGTTTTAGTATTGTTTTGGACAGAGTGAGGGGAAAGGCTGCTGAGCTGAGCAAAAAGACTATTACTAGAAGGGAAGAGTGTGGTAGACTTTGATTCAGTGGTCTTTAATTCTTTGGATATAAAGTTAAAAGTGGTCCTAAGGAAAAATGTGTACATTCCCATTTGGAAGATGACGTCTGATTAATTAAGGGGATAAATAAAGCTTACAGCTCGTGATGGGACTTCAACGGCTGATTTTATTCTAACTAGTTGGTTCTATCCTCATTTTAGCATTCAAAATTACTCTTTCTGAATTTGAGGAACTTTATGCAATTGCTTCCCCTTCATCTCATAAATTGATGGATTTATACTGTTTTCAAGCGGTGACGCTTCAGTTGCTATCAAAGCTTACCAAATTACCTTGCAAATTTAATAGTTGGTTTTCATAAATCATAACCTCAAATTTAATAAATATGTAAAGAGATCAGAAGTCGCAGTTGGGAGAATTTAACTTACGACAGAGAGATCAGCGTATTTGACATCTTGGGCAGAAGACGAGTCTTTCGTGATGCCACCACCGGTGAAATCTAGCATCTCAACTCGGAAAAGATCTCCAACTTGGACCTCTGCAACAGGTGGTATCTCAGGGTGCCACCGGTTGTGAAGGGGAAACTTCTGCTCGCTTGGTTTCTTCCCCCAGGTCTACAGTCACAGCAGCTCTCGCTCCATATGAACAGCCACCGCCCTGCATGTTAAATTATTGGATGTATGATTGTATTCCTAATAGAGGGTTCGTAGCAGGTGGAGAGTCTGGAGACAAGTTTATATAGGAGATGCCGTGAGAATTTTATAATTTCTCGGATCAGATTGACATTATTTTTCTTTTTTTTTTTGAAACAAGACATTATTTTTCATATATTATGTGACCTGGGCAATTGAAGTTTATAACGTTTTACAAGAAAACCAAAGTACAAAAAGTAAGGAATAATCCTACATAGGTTAACTCAACAATTTACTCAGCTTTAACTCAATAATAGAGCTCTTTCCCTGTTCGCCTAGGCCAATATTCGTGATTGTTTTAGTATTGGTTGTTTTATGTATGACAATTTGTTATTTTTATATGAAATCCAAACATAAAACGTTCCAATATATCTTAAAGAGGTCACTAGGTGCAGTTGGAATTCTAATTCACTCAGTCGAAAAATGACTATTTTGCTCCTATTTCAATGTTTTTCAAAAATTATCATATTTACCCACAATTTATGACATATTACGACGTGTATCCAAATTTCATTACTCGCAGTCGGAATTTAATACGCTCAGTCGGAAAATGACCAATTTAGGTGTTAATGTAGGCAAAATTTTTAAAAACTGTCTGAAAAAAAGTAAAAAAAGGATTCCCGAGTAGCAGACGAAACCCGGCGCTACCGCCAGCTTATCACACAAGGCGCAGGCGCCATCCCATCCAAACCGGCGCCGGTGCCCCCTCTTCCTCTTCGGCGCCCGCGCTGTTCCTTCCTTACCTGTGCCGACACCGGCCCTTCTCTGTTGGTGCCGGGTTCCGGTCTTAAAATCACTATATCTTCTTCGTTATTGCTCCGTTTGTCGATCCGTTTACGCCGACGCGTTCGTATTTTCGTCTACTTTGTTATGATATACTTTGCTGGTAATTTGTCTAATATATGTGTTATTTCTTCTTAAGTACGTTTTTCCCATTTACGAGTTGTATCACATGACTGAACGGAAGTATTGATTGTTTCTGCTTAGGGTAAGAATGATGGTGAATTCGATGATGAATCAGTTAACGTAGACGCAGGTCATCTATTTAATACGAGCCAAATATTTACGGATGATGGTAAATTCGGTGATGAATCAGTTAACGTAGACATATTATGCATCTATGTACACTCCACAACGCGAGCATTGGTTATAGTTGTAACACCCCTCTCAATAAACACGTAATAATCACTCACATTAATAGAAAATAAATACGTCTTACAGCGGATAATTACACAACAATAATTCACACTCGGGTGTCACCTGCCATTACTCGCCCATGCGAGTAACGAAGCAGAAACTAAAACCAACAACAAATAAACAACACCACAAACCGCTGTGACAACGAAATAACTCCTATACATCATACTAAGTCCATCTCCATAAACGTCGACAAGTGAGCGTCTACCCAAATCCCAAATAAATACAGCCGTACTGTCATACTAAAATACCCCAAACTTTGATATGTTGTTTAAATATTAAACTATGGTATATTTAGGCTAAAACGTGCCTTAGAAATGCTATTAAGTAAATTAAACCATAGTAAACACAGCAAAGTGCTACTAAGGCAGTTTGAGCAAAAACATGCTCTAAGCTTGGAATGAACTTGGTCAGGACCCAAAGAGCCTACCAAGACTTAATAATATTCAATTATGATTTGATAAGGCTAATTGAGTCCTTAGGAAACATTGTTAGACAATTAAACCAAAGAAAACACCATAAAGTTAATTTAAGCAAATACTTGCTCTAGACTTGGTGTAACCTTGTATTATACCTAAAGGTCATTCCTATACCTTATTTACATGTAAATAAACATAGTAAATCAATTACTAAAGAAAACCAAGCTTGAAAATAAGTTAAAACACGAAATGTGCTTTAAGGAGCCTTAAAGCACATTTTTGAAAAATTGTCATGGAAATGAGTTTTGAGTGGCTAAATGTCCATCATTACTCCTTAATCAACATGTGTGCCACTTAGTATCGCATTAGGAATCCTAAATCAATGGGAAATCAAAAATTTCACAATTATGTGCCTTAATTTGTGAATAGTGCTCAAATAGTGCTAGTTTAAGTTATAAGTCAACATACGTTGTTTAATTGGTCAAACAAGGCCTTATGTATATTAATTAAAGGAGGGGGACGGTTTTCTATGTGGTGACTCACCACCATGTGCTAGTTAGTTAAAAGAAAGAAAGAAAAAGTAAGTAAAAAGGTCACTTTTGCTTTATAACATAAATATCTCCAAATCTTACCTCTCTCACTTTTCCTTCATTCTTCCTTGCTCCCACCGTCACTTATCTTCCTCCCTTCTCCATTTCGTTTTTGCTACAGCACCTATACATTCTCCATCTTCAAATCCTTGTAGCTCTTAGCTCCATGATCCAAATTCAATTTCAAGACTACCTTTGTCTTAGTTAGAGTGAGATCTTCATTTCCCTCTTTTCAAGTCTTCAAGAACTCCATTTTGGTGCCATGAATAATCTCCATTAAAGGAGCTTGAGCTCATCTTTCCATGCCTTGTCATTCTCCTTTGCTTCAAGGTAAGGAAAATCAAAGAAAATCTAAGTTTCTTTTCACTTTTGTGTATAGCCGAAAATTCACCCCTTAATGGTGCATTATCCTGCTCTTCGTTTAGCTTGATTCAATCTTCAAAGGACTAGGAGGAGTCCTATCTTGCTACTTATTCAAGTTCTCTTTCAAATTCCAAAGGTAAACATCAATTGTAGTGTTTTAAGACACTTATGTAACCTAGGGTTCAATTATGAGTTTGAGTATTAAAACTTAATGCTCATTACCCTTATATGTGTATTGGTTAGAAGATTGACAAGTGATAAAAGCTCCTTGCCGATTTTCAATCAAGAAAGAACAAGAGAAAACAAGTGAGAAAGCTTGGAAAACAAAGAGGTAAATGACCTCTCTTAATGTAGTTTTGTGTACTAGGGAATTGAGCTATATTTGCTTAATAAATAACCTAAAGAGCCAATGGGAAATGAGCTAGAAAACTATCCACAAGGTGGACTAAAAAGACATGGGAGCCTTGTTGTGTGTATTTGCAGGTTGAAGGCATTTAAATGTGGAAATTCAGTGTTTAAGTTTAATGCAATTTAAGGGCCGAAGAGCCATGTTATTTAAGGGCCTAAGTGCCAAGCAATTTAAGTTTATGCACTATATTGTGATGTAGTGTAGTTTAAAGGTTTAGTTGTGTGTAAAGAACATCTTGATAAGGTGAATGTCTTTGATGGTTAAGGGATGAAAAACCATGTGTTTGTGTGTAAGGATGTATATTAAGAGACTGAGTGTTCTTGATTGTATAATGGTGGAAAACTATGTGTTTTGGCGTAAGGTGATACAAGAGAAGCTGAAATACCCCTAAATTAATTTAAATTAATTTAGGGGATTTCTTTTATTAAAACCGTAAATAATACTATAAATTATATTATAGTATGTAATTGTGAACAATAAATCATTATATCCTTATATGGAATTATGAAAATTAAATCATGGGATTTCTTCCATTTAATCCTAAAGAATACTATTAAATATTGGATTACTATATATTATTATATAGTATTATGAATTTAATAATAAGATTTATAAGTCAAGAAATCTTGGAAAAATTTCTAAACACTCCAAGTATATTATAAAGATTTTAGAAAGAGTTGGAACATTGTTTTGAAACATAAAAGTCAATATAAAATCCTAGAAACCTTAAAGCTTCTCAAGCCTTGTTAGGGTTGACTTTTTGAGAATAGTCAAACCAGCCCATGAAACCTATACCAATAAATAGGTTATGGAAAACCATGAAGATCGATAAAAAGAACGTCAAAAACGGATCATCCTAGCCAAAGTTATGATAAAATGAAGTTTAGAGCCAAAATTTTGAAAAGATGCTGATGTGGCAAGTCTGCTGACTCACCCGCGCGCCTCGGGATACGCGCCCAACACTTAGTCGATTTTTATCTTCTTGTTTTTCGCTAACCAATTTCAGATTCTGCCCTAACTTGTGACATCCATATCTCTCTCATCTTTTGGAATTTTTGAGTGCCGTCTTTTGCATACTCTTCTCCTACAAATGCTCTTTCCAACCATAACTCATACACAAACCAATTCATTATACATCAGCCGGAAAATCGTTCCAAAGTAGCCTACCCGCAAAACCGTAACCAGTTTTCCAGAAAAAACAATTGAGCAGGTAAACTTCGTCTCGCCATAACTTCTTCGTTTCTCAGCCAAATTTTGTGTTCTTTAGCTTGTTTTGAAGATCTCTAATACCTCTACAACTTTCATGTTGATGACCAAAGCCAATTCCCAACCGTTTGGAAGAGCGTGGTGTCTAAAGTTTTGGATTCGTCACCACACAAAATCGTAGATTTTTCCAGAAAACACAAGGTATAAACTCGTAACTTTCGGCTCCGATTTCTTTCTGTGTAGTGCAAGTTAGAGTGAGTTCTTGCTATCAATGTGTAGAGCTATGTTTCCTCTTTAGATTAAGCCCAAGAACAAAGCCTAACTCGATCTGTACTGAAAATTATAGTGTTGCAAAGTTGGCTACTCAATCAGTTCGTAAAGGTTGGGTTTTTCCAGAAATCGAAGTCGAATTCCTTCGATTTGTGCAATTCCGGTGAGTTTTCCTTCAAATTCTTTCGATTTTGCTAATCGACATTGCATTACCGGTCAGAACCATTGTAACGCCCCTATTTAACGTATTTACATCGGAATTAAAATACTAAGGCGATTACAGACCATCGGGTTCCAAACACCCGGTACCAACCTCACCAATTACAATTATTACAATTATCTAAGTTACGGTCTGAACTCAAGAAAACAACGTAAACAAAACTGAACGTAAAACAGAATAACTCTCCATAATTCCTAATTCCCTTCCCAATCACTCATGCTCTTCGTGGCCACCTGTATAAACAATTCGTACCTACAAGATGAAACCAAGCAGCCCACCCCGGGAGGGGTGAGTCAGTTCCCTGGAATGGAAGTGGTACAATTCTCCAAAACAACATTTAAAACATAATTCTTCAAAATAAATAGTAACTTGAGATCAATCTCTTGAAAGTAAAATAGGGAAACAAGGCACTTTAAAATCACCAAGTCAAAGATAACAAGTTAAGGATATAGATAAATAATAGAAAGGTAAAGTTAGTCAATCCAAAAAAACACACTATGAGTTAGTGAACATCCAATGCTCAAGTTAGAACCAATTCCAGTTAGGAGTAGAGAGACCCAAGAAGTCACAAGGACTAGGAATGAAAGAAGATATCCAAGAACCAACAACTCAAGAGTGGAATATAACCAATTGGGAGACATGGCCCCCACCGCCAAGTACGTCCTTTTAGGACAGGGGATATACAGCCCCTCACTGTTTACTACGTCCCTTTTGGGACAGGGGATATACAACCCTTCACTGTTTACTATGTCCCTTTTGGGACAGGGGATATACAGCCCCTCACTATTACCATTGAAGACGCGCGCACGTCACAACAAAAGACTCAGCTCATGGATGAAACAGTATCCAGAGTCAAAGGAAGAATTACCAAGATTGTCCTTTTCCATATTCCCACTAGATCACTAACTACACCAGAGCAATACCAAAACACTCAGTCCTACAGAGTGTAGAAGCGTAAACCCTAGGCAGTTAATGTCTAATGAAACAACCAAATAGAAGGAACCAATAACCACGTAAGTTTCACATTCAAGGCTCAGTTTGTCACATCAAGCTGAGTTAGTCACACAAACAGCTTTCCTTAGAAATCCATTTAAGAACAGTTGGCGTTTTCCAAAACATTCCATAAAGCCCATTAGCAAAAGTATCTGAGTACGAGAAATCGTACCTGGTAATTGTTGTAGCAGTTCTAGTCGACTTGTGCAAATAATCAACAATACTCTGAGGAATATTAAAGGTAGTCTAACATCAATAACTTGTAGCCTAAGTTAAACTTAAATAAATTCCTCACTCTTATTTCTAAGTCTTAATTGTCTTTTAAGCCCTCACTTAAATGTTACGTATAACCTTTGACTTATCTTAGAATGTTGTATAACCCAAGGTTGTAAGACTAGGGAATGTATGTTATTAACACTTGTTAATTGTTACACTCTTATCCACTTTACTCATACTTAACCCTAATTCTCAATTCAAGACTCTTGAGACCCTTATGTCATAAATGCATTTTATGTTATTCAATAAACCTTAGAATTTCAATACCAATTCTTAAGCTCAATATTTTTATTCTTAATTTAGAATAAACATCGTATTATGACCTATGATAGGTTTATCTTAGAATGTTATACTATTATTTACAATGTAATGATTATGTATTTTATCAATATTATTAAATAATCCATTATGATTAAGTTTTCCCCTTAACTTAATTAACATCTACATCTTGTATATAGAAATCATAGTGTTGTATATACATTTTACTATAACTTAATTGAGCCACTAAACTGAAATACCCCAAACCTTGATATGTTGCTTAAACATTAAACTATGGTATATTAAGGCTAAAAGTGCCTTAGAAACGTTAGTGAACGATTTAAACCTTAGTAAAACAATAAAGTACCATAAATACAGTTTGAGCAAAAACATGCTCTAAGCTTGGAGTGAACTTGGTTAGGACCCAAAGAGCCTACCAAGACTTAATAATATTCAATTATGATTTAATAAGGCTAATTAAGTCCTTAGGAAACCTTGGTAGACAATTAAACCAAACAAAACACAAATAAATACCTTAAAGTCAATATGGGCAAAAATGTGCTCTAAGCTTGGGATAAATTTGTATAGGACCTAAAGGTCATACCTATACCTTATTTACATGTTAATGAACATATTAAACCAATTACCAAATAAAACCAAGCTTGAAAACAAGTTAAAACACAAATGTGCTTTAAGGAGTCTTAAAGCACATTTTTGAAAAATTGTCTTGTAAATGAGTTTTGAATGGCTAAATGTCCATCATTACTCTTTAATTAACATGTGTACTACTTAGTGTCACATTAGGAAGTCTAAATCAATGGGAAATAAAAAATTTCACAAAATATGTGCCTTAGTTTGTGAATAGTAACTAAAATAAGCTAATTTATAACATAAGTCAATATAAGTAAGTTAGTTGGTCAACAAAGACTATTATACCCCTAAGTAGATGATGGGGGCCGGTTTTACTATGGTGAGTCACCAACATGTAAAAAAATCAATTAAGGAAAGGAAGGAAAAGTAAGTAAAGGAAGAAAGTTACTTTATAACATAAATATCTTGTAAAAGCAAACACCTCATTTCATTTCTTCCTTTCCCACTCACTTCCACCGTCTCCAACCTCCCTCGCTTCTCCATTCTCGGTTTGCTACAGTAAATCATGCCATCTCCATCTTTGAATGCTTGTAACTCATGACTCCATGGTCCAAATTCAATTTCAAGACCACCATTCTTCTAGTTGGAGCAAGCTCTACACTACTATCTTTTCAAATCTTCAAAAGCTCCATTTCGGTGCCATGGAGATTCATCATTGAAGGAGCTTGAGCTCATATTTTCATGCCCTGTCATTCTCCTTTGCTTCAAGGTAAGGAAAATCAAAGAAAAACTCCATTCCCTCTTGTTTTTGTATGTGACCGAAAATCACCATTTGATGGTGTTTCTCTTGTTCTTTCATAGCTCCATTTCAATCTTTAAAGGACAAGGAGGAGTCCTCTCTTGATGCTTATTCAAGCTCTCTTTTTATTCCAAGGTAAAACAACTATCCTAAAGTGTATAGACAATGTATATAACCTAGGGTTTGTAAATGAGTTTAAGCATGAAGCTTGAATGCTCATTGGTTTTACTTGTATATTGATTAGAACATTGACAAGTAACCAAGTCCTCTTGCCGATTTCCAAACAAGGAAGAACAAGAGTGTTCAAGTAAAAATCTTGAAGAAAAGAGGTAAATGTGCTAACCTAATGTAATTTAATTCCTAAGGAAAAATGAGCTTGTATTGCTTAATAAAATACCTAAGGAGCCAATGGCGAATGAGCTAGTAAAGTACTCATAAGGAGGTTGTTAAAGGCATATGAGGTGTGTGTGTATTTGCAGGTCAAAGGCAATATATATGTGGGAAATTCAGTGTTTAAGTTTAATGCAATTCAAGGGCCTAAGAGCCAAGCAATTTAAGATTATGCACTATATTGTTATGTAGTGTAGTTTAAGGGTTTTGTTGTGTGTAAAGAACATTCTTTGTGAAGATGAATGTCTTGGATGGTGAAGGAGGAAAAACAATATGTTTGTGTGTAAGGAATGTGTATTAAGTGATTAAGTGTCTTTGGTTGTGAAAAGGTGAAAACCTAAGTGTTTTAGTGTAAGAAGATACAAGAGAAACTATGTCAAAATTTGGTTAATGAAGGAGTTTTAAGTGTTCAAATGATGTTTGGTGACCTAGGTTGAACTAGGAATGATTAGGGTTTAAATTTGTGAAAGAAGGTGAAATAAGGTCTTTAGTGTTTAAAATTTGGGGTGTTACTGGAGGGGATTAGGATACAACAATGAATGTTTTAAGGATACTTCAAGATCATGGTGAGTTGTGTTAAGGATTTATACAAGTTTTGGTACCAATGAGGAAGTAAGGTGTTGTAAGGAAGATGTGTGAACTTGTGGAGAAAATTCTTGGAAGGACATAAAGTATTTTGGAGGGCTAAATAATGTGTGGGAACATGCTATAAACCTAAGGGGGAAATACTATAAGTGTTGGGAATTTTGGCAAGAAATGAGTAAGTGTTTATGGGAGTAGAAAATAAGGTTCTTGGCACGTCCGAACTTCCGTCCGAACATGGATGTTCGGACATGCCCTGTTGCGCGTAAGTTTCCTGAGCTTCAACCAGTGTCCGAACTACCGTCCGAATTTGGACGTTCGGACACACCTACCTCTATTCTCTGTTTTGGCCTCGAACAGTGTCCGGACTTGGGAAGCTCGGACGCATGTTCGGACATTCGTCAGTTTGCACCCTTTTGAGTCTCGAACAGTGTCCGAACTTGGGAAGTCCGGACACAAGTTCGGACAAGGTGCTGTTTTGACCAAAAACTTTGTTTAAGGTTAGAAAATGATATCTAATGATGGGGATTGATAAGTAATGATGTTATGAGATTGTTAAGGACATGCTAAGTGAGTTATAATGGTAATTGAGTGGGTGAAAAGTTGTGTTAAAATGTAAAAGTAAAACAAGTTAAAAATGTGAAGTTATTTAACTGATTCACGGGAGTAAGTCATGAGCATTAGACTTTAAACAATCAAGTTACCCCGATGTTAACGAAAGTAAATGTAATGTTACCAGTTGTTCAAGATGTTACGAGGAACATGTGATGGTACGTTAGAGTGAAACCCCGGTGACAGGTATGGTTTTCTTGCAACCTGTGTCCTACCGGATTACACCGGCTTGTATGCCAATGTGTTTTTTTGTGTGTTTGCCACGTTATAAGATAAATCATGAAAACGAGTTTACAATCGTTATTGTTGTTGTGTGTTTGCGAACCGATACCGGTAACCCCGAATGCGCATGAAAGGCTAGTTAACCATTATTAGGTAAACGTAAGAGAACGGTATCCGGTAATAACGTTTCCAACCTAAGGAACATTCTAACCACGGCTATGTGTGAGTTAGTTGTGTGATGTTGCTGTAAATGTATGACTCTCCTTTGTGTGATTAACTCAGTTGTAATACTGTATTGTGTGCTGATGTGATAGGTTCCACAGTGGAGTCTTTATCTGTGAATGTTTATATATTGTGGGGGGTGAGGAATCCGGTAGTTCCGGTCGCACGTTGTTTGGGAGTTGTTGTATACAGTTTCTTGAGCTTCCTCTCTGTTGGTTGTCTTCCTTCATTGGTCTTCGATCACCCCTGAGCTTAACCAAGGCTCTTGACTCACGTCTGTTGGGGATTATTTATGTTGTGTTCGGATCACTATATCCGATCCATCTTTAAGTTAAGTTACTCGTCCGATTATTAGGACGGTAATGAGTGTTGTATAACGAGCTTAACATGAGGGTGATATCATCCTCTAGGCTCACCAGTGAATTAACTATGTTTGGGTCGGTTCCTAAAGAGAACCGTTCCCGTTATGTTATGTGTTATTGTTGTACTGCAATTCTTATTGCGGAATTATGTTATATGTACATTAAAGGTGAAATGTGTTGTTTAAATGTGAAGTATGTGGATCATGGATATGTATCCCAGTTTATTAAGAGACGTTTATGGATAACCCGACTAGTGGGTAAGTATCGTCTATTAAGGAAATAGCTCCATTAAAGGAGAAACACTCTAGGGTCAAAGAACACAAAGAGTGATTTATTAAGTGTAGATGTGTTGTCTGTTTGTTGAGCCCTATTGTTGTGTGTATGTAATGTGTTTTGTGTTATTGGAGTACATGCATGATTTAAATGTAATCAACCGCATGCTAAGATGACAAATAGTTGTGCGTGGCCCGGTAGCATGCGGGCTGCGGGATTACCATACCAGCAAAGGTGCTGAGCCCCTTGGGGGCCACCCTTTCTCTTCTTTTTCCTATTTCAGGTACAAGGAGCTGGAAGCCGTTCGAGAGTAGGACGGGGTAGTCGTTTGTACATGGGTAGTCATTTAAGTTGTATATGTACAGTAGGTGTAGTAAGACCGAAATTGTTATCGGCATTAGTTGTTAAATACTCGGTACAGTTGGAAGGTATATGTATGTTGTTGTTGTTAATGGGAAGGGACAGAAATGTGTAGTCGCTCGGGAATCTAGTCCATCAGACCGATACAATGTATATGTAATAGCCTTGTTAGCCACGTGGGTGGTTAACGGCGTGTAACACCAACGAGTTAAGTAATGTGATGAAGTATGTTTTCCGCTGCAGTTTGTTGTTAAGCGTGTTAATGTTAGTTGGGGTGTTACAAAAAGTGGTATCAGAGCGAAGTATCGCTCTGATGACTGAATTACCGAGCTTAGGAAGTACCGAGTTAGGATTTTAGTACTTTGGGTTAAGGGTTGAGCGATAGCGTGAGAGATACGCTAGTTGGGAATTACCAGTGTGTACTGGAAACCTACAATATCCATCCCGCCCTCCACAATCCCTGTTTTATAACTCGGGAAAGAACGCCAGAGAGATGAAAGTCATATCTTACTCGGGAGTACCCGATCTGACTGTTATTTAGTACCTCTGTGAGAACGGAAAACCTGTCATACGGTAGATTCCAAAGAGTGGGAATCCCGGAGACGGTTTCTACCTGAACAATGTTAACCGCATATAATAGCGAAGAGTGAAGGATCCTATGCATAGGAGAATAGAATTTCCGGCAACCTGGGTCGACGTGCCGAGCAGTTGAGAATAACCAGCTTGCAACGCACCAACCGTGCAACAGGCAAGAAGGGAAATAATGGAACCCGGGATGAGAGTCTACGGAACCATAGTTGTTAAATAATACACCAACAGTATACCAACCGACTAATGAACTACAACGTAGTACCCAAACAAGAGAGAAGCCTCAGTAACCACGACAAATGTGTGGAACGGGCTACAAGGAGAATACAGTACCAAGTAAAAGGGGACTCCAAGAATGGGGAACACCCCAGTTAATGATTATCATGTGAAGACAGTGAGAAGTCTCCCAGAGGAATTATTATCAAGACAGTAAGATCAAGTGAGGGCCAACAAGGCCACTGATGATAGTGCGGGTAAAAATGATACCGCCACCGGTGTGTGTGTTTAACCGATAGCCAGTTAGCATGATGCACTTGCCATGGCAAGTGCAGCTATAACAGGGCTGTTCGGGAAGTTTAACAAATACGAAGTACTTAGTAAGGTACCATGAAGTTAAGTGAGATCATCATAACTGTGGAAGGGCTTGATAGCCTAACCTTTGTAATTGGAAGTACACCAGTCAGCAAGAAACTAGACTTGGTTAAGGCAAGAAGACGTTGTGAAACCATGAAAATTTTTCTTTCAAACTCGGATTTATATCAAACTCTTTTCTTTTCCAAAACCAAAATTTTCTTTTAAACCTATACTTATTTCTAACCTTCTTTTAAACCAAACCGGTAAACCCAAGGGTATCAACCCGGGGGGAATGGAGCGAGTTCTAAATAATACAACAGTGGAGAGACTTTCCCTTGATTAAGTTCGGGAAGCACGAAATGCACATTGTCACAGGACAATATAAGGGAGTTGACAACAGAATACTTCACCTAGGCGTGTGATGGACACTACGAGTGTACCAACTATAATGTGGGACGACCGCACTCCGATGGGAGCTTGTGGGCCTGACAGACCTGCTTATGGGTTAGTCGGGTAAGTAGCAATGTATCAGCATGGTACCCCACACATGTATACAAGTAGAGTCCGGAACACGGGAGGTAGTCGACTCCGTACTACGGTTAGCAGTATAAATCAATCAAGAGCTAAGGATTACCAAGAATGGTTAAAGTAAAGGAACTCAGTTAAGTTAACGAAACTAAAGGAATTAGTGAATTCATTTCAAGGAAATGTTTAAGAGTCAGGAGGTGCGAAGTGCACCGACTGTTATGTAAAGACATCGCATAGGTCTAAGAACCCTGAAGGATGAACATAATAGCTGGAGTAAATACCCAGCCTATATATGGTGAGGCAGATGCCTAATATGGACACGTTAATGTGCAATGAACGGGACGAGACTCCCGGAATGATCACTTAGACTACCAGGGAGTATCGATCTTCAGGGAAGAGGATAGTAAACCCAGCTAAGAACGTAAAATGGCGTGGCTAACTGAATATATCAATAAGTGCGAACCAGATGTAATGGCATACCAGGAGCAATCCTTGAAAGGGTGTTTGGATCAACAATGGTTGAACGTGATAACACGACGAAAACACAGAGACTGAAACGAACACCCAGTTTAAGCATAAGTCATCAGGAGGAAGTCTGACATCCTTGAAGGAGCATCCCATGAAAGGAACCGTAAAGCAACGGCCTTGTCATGGAGCCCAACACCACCTCTAAACGGTGTAATGTTGTATGTATGTGTGGACAGCCTACAATGAGCAGAGCTCGAGGCGGTGAGGCTTATAAGCCACAAACAAAATGTGTTATATAAATTTAATCGATTGTAAAAGTTTATGTTATATAAGTAAGTAAAGCGGATAACGAACCACTGCTAAGAGAGTGGGGATACCTCCTAATATTGTGAGACCGCAACAGCGGTAGTTAGGTGAACTAAGTTCAGGGAATGATACGAAAAGTAGTGTTTATACCACTTGTGGAGACCGGAAGAGTAATAAGTCTAATAGCAACCACCATAGACGTGTGACGCTAAATGTGTAATGGACAATGCTCAAGGAGCATTAAGACTCAAAGACTAGAATATTCAACAATCAGCCAAATGAGTGGCAAACCATAATACGAGTGATGTAAGTGTATGTGTGGAAGCTAAAATGACAGTGAATACCATATAAGTTGATGTTATACAATGAGTAAGAGCACGGTGCGCAGCAAGCGACCGTTGTATAAGTGTTGTTGAATAACAATATGGCAGATAAGACTAGTTATGAGTTAAACTCAGTGGAGATACAACGGTAAGTGATAGCAAACAAACTGGGCAATAAGCCAGTAGTCAGTACTATGTGATAAGGAACACGGTGTGAATTCCATTGCGAATCGCATAAGAGATTTACTGTCAAGGGTTTACGCCTCTGCACTCTGTATGACTGAGTGTTTTGGTATTGCATTTGTGCAGTAATGATCGAGTGCAGTAGCTAGGATTCTGGAAATGTTAATTGTGGTGGAAGTAGAAAGCGGCTTATAACGCCATAGTGACCGATGCATAGAAAATGCAAGGTCGTACCAATGAAAGAGCACTTGTACAGAACCAAATGCGGAGGCATGATTAGCAATCAGTGACTGCAGTAACACGGAATACCAAATATTGGTATGGAATATACCTCAAGTGTGGGAAATAACCGAGAGAGCACTACACATTAGGTGGTAGCTCAATCTCAATCGACAGTAAGTCGGAAGGAAACAAGTCAATCATTGTGAAATACATAGCAGTATACACAGTAAATTATTATGGAAGTGGATGAAAAGTTTTGAAACTCACCGAATTCACTCACGGTAAGAGATACCACGCGTCGGTTGAGAAACCATTATTACCAAGATAAAGGTGATAAACGGGAGATGTACAATACAGTAAGAATAACGAATGAGGCAAACTAAGCCCTACAGTTGTCAGAGTTGCTCAGCAGAAGCTAGTGGGCCAGTGATTCAAGTGTTGAATGTGCATGGTGAACATGAGTGAATGGCTAATTATTAATGCCTAGAAGCCTCACAGGCCAGAACGGAAACCGGTTATGAGTTAAATAAACTCTAAGGAGAATTCTTGGTTTAGGAACTGAACCGCCAATATGGTTAAGATCCTCTAATCGGAATGCATTGTATAACAGACCGCGTGCAAGTTAAAATACCTCACGACGGCATAACATTTTAAACCAATATTCAGTGATTGATTACGTGGGTGTAATCCCTTTTAAGGGGGGTAGAGCGCAAAACCACTTAGTGTGTATTACCGTACAATTGTACGTTCTATAGTGTGCATAGCACAAAATGGTTTGTTTTGATGATTGGTGTGTGTGTTACGTAAACATACGCATTCATTCATGATTTAATTGTGGTAATTGCGCACGGAAGATGCCAATACCATTGTGATAAGTGTGTTTATTTGTTAACAGTTGTGTGTGATAGTACAAGTGTGGGGAGTAGAGAAACTCCCGGGGAACAAAAACCCCGACAGTGTATAAATGTGAAACTGTGTGTTGTATTTTGATAAAATATATTATATACAATATAGTGATTCATGAAAGGGTATGAAACCGACATAGAACCTAGTGAGAATAAGATTCCTTAGGTAACAGGATTAAAGTGAATGGAGATAACTGATAAACGGAGTTCTATCCCTTGGAGATGTATGATTATGACTAGAATGACTTAAAAGATAGAAAATTGGAAATGAATGATTTACCTGATGCTTGAAATTGAAGTGGGAGGTGAAACTTGATTTTCATGAGATCAAGGGAAACCGAACACAAATTGGGGTGGAAGGATAGTTCAACACTGATGCTGATCACATCAGGGTTGAATAATTCTTGAAGCTCCCTATAAGTGGTCACAAATAACCACGCTAAGAAAAGAAGCAAAGAGCACAAGTTGGACTTGGAGTTGTATGTGTTTTCAAAAGGATTTTCAATTGGTGTTTTCAAAACAGTCGGTTAACATTTGAAATAAAGGATTCTCTTATACTTAACCTAGTAAAGAATATTTTCGTAGTACTTGCTCACGAGCCGAGGACGCATGAGCCTTTGTCTTCGGACCGGTGACATGAGAAGTATATATGTTAAAAATTAAGTGACTATTTTGACCTCCCAAAGGGACGGGGACCAGAAGGTGTCCATCGCGACCGGGTTCTGTGGGATCACAATGTATAAAAAAAAAGGTATTTTTGGTTGCCATACATGCTAATACATGTGTGGTATGTGTAATAAATATTATTTTGACCTTGAGTCCTAATGTGGTGGAGTTCCGAAAGTTGTGATGTTACCTAGACCTATGTGTCTAAATGTTGTTATGTTACTTGGACCTATGTGTCTAAATGTTGTTATGTTACCTAGACCTATGTGTCTAAATGTTGTTATGTTACCCAGACCTGAGAGTCTAAGGGTTGTTATGTAAGTACAATGTTGTTAAGATACCCGAACCGCTGAGTCTGAGGTTATCATGTAAGTATGTTATGTTATGTATGGATGTGTATATGTTACCCGGACCGTTAAGTACGAGGGTGTGATGTAAAGTATGTTTAGTTATGGAAGTTTTATTTGCAAGTAATCCCTGTGTTCTAATCCAAATGATGCGTGGGAAGTGAGAACTTCGAGGACGAAGTTCTTTTAAGGGGGGTAGATTGAAATACCCCAAACCTTGATATGTTGCTTAAACATTAAACTATGGTATATTAAGGCTAAAAGTGCCTTAGAAACGTTAGTGAACGATTTAAACCTTAGTAAAACAATAAAGTACCATAAATACAGTTTGAGCAAAAAGATGCTCTAAGCTTGGAGTGAACTTGGTTAGGACCCAAAGAGCCTACCAAGACTTAATAATATTCAATTATGATTTAATAAGGCTAATTAAGTCCTTAGGAAACCTTGGTAGACAATTAAACCAAACAAAACACAAATAAATACCTTAAAGTCAATATGGGCAAAAATGTGCTCTAAGCTTGGGATAAATTTGTATAGGACCTAAATGTCATACCTATACCTTATTTACATGTTAATGAACATATTAAACCAATTACCAAATAAAACCAAGCTTGAAAACAAGTTAAAACACAAAATGTGCTTTAAGGAGTCTTAAAGCACATTTTTGAAAAATTGTCTTGTAAATGAGTTTTGAATGGCTAAATGTCCATCATTACTCTTTAATTAACATGTGTACTACTTAGTGTCACATTAGGAAGTCTAAATCAATGGGAAATAAAAAATTTCACAAATATGTGCCTTAGTTTGTGAATAGTAACTAAAATAAGCTAATTTATAACATAAGTCAATATAAGTAAGTTAGTTGGTCAACAAAGACTATTATACCCCTAAGTAGATGATGGGGGCCGGTTTTACTATGGTGAGTCACCAACATGTAAAAAAATCAATTAAGGAAAGGAAGGAAAAGTAAGTAAAAGGAAGAAAGTTACTTTATAACATAAATATCTTGTAAAAGCAAACACCTCATTTCATTTCTTCCTTTCCCACTCACTTCCACCGTCTCCAACCCTCGCTTCTCCATTCTCGGTTTGCTACAGTAAATCATGCCATCTCCATCTTTGAATGCTTGTAACTCATGACTCCATGGTCCAAATTCAATTTCAAGACCACCATTCTTCTAGTTGGAGCAAGCTCTACACTACTATCTTTTCAAATCTTCAAAAGCTCCATTTCGGTGCCATGGAGATTCATCATTGAAGGAGCTTGAGCTCATATTTTCATGCCCTGTCATTCTCCTTTGCTTCAAGGTAAGGAAAATCAAAGAAAAACTCCATTCCCTCTTGTTTTTGTATGTGACCGAAAATCACCATTTGATGGTGTCTTCTCTTGTTCTTTCATAGCTCCATTTCAATCTTTAAAGGACAAGGAGGAGTCCTCTCTTGATGCTTATTCAAGCTCTCTTTTTATTCCAAGGTAAAACAACTATCCTAAAGTGTATAGACAATGTATATAACCTAGGGTTTGTAAATGAGTTTAAGCATGAAGCTTGAATGCTCATTGGTTTTACTTGTATATTGATTAGAACATTGACAAGTAACCAAGTCCTCTTGCCGATTTCCAAACAAGGAAGAACAAGAGTGTTCAAGTAAAAATCTTGAAGAAAAGAGGTAAATGTGCTAACCTAATGTAATTTAATTCCTAAGGAAAAATGAGCTTGTATTGCTTAATAAAATACCTAAGGAGCCAATGGCGAATGAGCTAGTAAAGTACTCATAAGGAGGTTGTTAAAGGCATATGAGGTGTTGTGTGTATTTGCAGGTCAAAGGCAATATATATGTGGGAAATTCAGTGTTTAAGTTTAACGCAATTTAAGGGCCTAAGAGCCATGCAATTTAAGATTATGCACTATATTGTTATGTAGTGTAGTTTAAGGGTTTTGTTGTGTGTAAAGAACATTCTTTGTGAAGATGAATGTCTTGGATGGGTGAAGGAGGAAAAACAATATGTTTGTGTGTAAGGAATGTGTATTAAGTGATTAAGTGTCTTTGGTTGTGAAAAGGTGAAAACCTAAGTGTTTTGGTGTAAGAAGATACAAGAGAAACTATGTCAAAATTTGGTTAATGAACAAGGAGTTTTAAGTGTTCAAATGATGTTTGGTGACCTAGGTTGAACTAGGAATGATTAGGGTTTAAATTTGTGAAAGAAGGTGAAATAAGGTCTTCTTAGGTGTTAAAATGTCTTTGGTGTTATCTTGGAGGATTTAGGATACAAATGAATGTTTTAAGGATACTTCAAGATCATGGTGAGTTGTGTTAAGGATTTATACAAGTTTTGGTACCAATGAGGAA
>CM041783.1:81139076-81285778 GCA_023374045.1 Limonium bicolor | reverse complement strand
GAGGTGGGAAGTGGAACTTGATTTGCTAGCGATCAAGGGAAGCCGAACACAAATTGGAGTGGAAGGACAATTCAACACCAATGCTGATCACATTGGGGTTGAAGGACTCTGGAAGCTCTCCTAAGTGGCCACAATAATAACACTAGTAATAGGAATATCATCATAAATGGAAGTTGGGAGATGTATGCAAGTTTTCAAAATGAATTTCCAAAACTACTTTGGTACAATGTTTTCTTCAAATCGAGAATGAGGATCGGTTTTGAAACCGCTCCCACGGGCGCTAGTGGACCTCCATGCCTAGGCACGGGTATCCGGTCGAAACCATAGGAGGAGAAGCTAGTTTTGAGTCCGTGGAAGTGTAGAGTAGTTTGAAACCACTACGCCGATTGTACGGTAACAGTGTGTGTTTTGTATTTTTCCAAAGGCACTGGGACAGCGTAGTCCCGAGTAAGTATGAGTAAGTATGAGTACAGTATGAGTAAGTAAGTATGAGTAAGTGCCGGAGGATCTCTATATGTGCAAATGAATTTGATCAGAACCAAAGGACCGTAGAGCCAGAAAGCGTAAGTGCTCAAGTCATGACGGCCGTGAACCAGAAAGCGTAAGTGTTCAAACGTGACCGGTACCTGAGGGATCACTCTCCATTGGGGGAGGATGGTACCTAATTGCCTTCGGGTGGACCCCCTTGGAGAGAAGTAAAACGGATATTTTTGATTGCTATGCATGCAGTGACATGCTGTTTGGATGCGTAGTATGCATCATGTCAGACATTTGGAGTTTGACGAATTATATGTGGAGGTCATAACCTTAGCATAGAGTATTGGTACGAGTAACAGTATTAGATTCACCAACTTTGAGGGCAAAGTTCTTTAAGGGGGTAGATTGAAATACCCCGAACTTAAATATGGTGATTATATTATTCTAATATAGTATTTAAGGGCCTAATAGTGCCTAAGTAATTTTTGGTAAAGAAAATAAATCCAAAAGAAATGAGAAAAACGCTTAGAAAGCGGAAAACGCTAAAACGAGCGTTAAATAACCATAGGAGGTACGAGACCTCGGTTATAGTATCGTAAGGATTCCTAAGGCTTATTTATGCCTAATGAGTATACGGGAATGGTTCCCGAAGAAAACGGATCCAGATAAGGCATTAAAACGCTAATAGAGCATTAGCGCACGTTTTTCGAGAAAACCCGAACGTGATCTTAAGTGGTCAAACAGACCCGTAAAAATTATAATTCATTAAATAATAATTATTAAGCATTTATGGAAGCTTAATAACCAATAAAAATAAGAAACGAGAAAATTCCGGAAAACGGGCCCGGTTAGTGAATAGTACCAAAACCGGGTAAATAACGAGCGTTTTCTGTAAAAGACGAGAAACTGCTCCAGCTAGTATAACAGTGGGGGCCGGTTTTTATGAGTGTAAACAGCCTCTCACACACACACACTACTAGCAAATAAGTAAATCAAAAAGCTAAAAGTAGAAACTACAAAAGTAAAGGGGACTCTCTCTCCTCCTTACTTTCTTTTTCCCTCTCTCTCTTTCCTTCTCCTCCTTCCCAGCCGGCTGCAACTCCTCTCCCCCCTTGCTGGCGATTTTTGAGAAGCTCCAACTCCTCTCATGGCTTCTCTTCTTTCTCTCCTTGCTCTACCTCCATTTGAGCTCCAAATGTAAAATAAATTACATATTTGTAATCCCCTCATCCTCCTCTACATTTCCCTCTTTTCAAAATTCAAAAAGGATGAGTTTCGTTTTTATGGGTTTTCCCCATTTGAAGAGAAAAGCACACCATTGTGAAGCTTGGAGTCTCCTCTTTCCAACAAGGTAAAAATCTCCATGAAAAACCTCACTTCTCTCCATCTCCTTGGTTTGGCCGATTTTGCCTCTCTCCTTCTTACCTTGTTTTTCCTCTTGTTTTGGAGCTTTGCTTCAACCCTCCAATGGTGGTGAGAACTCCTTCTTGAACCAAGGGCTAAAACCCCTCCTAAAGCACTCTAAAGGTAAACCCTAGGAATTTGTATTTCAAGCACTTCAATGAACTAGCATAAATCTAAGGGCTAATGTATTAATCATACTTGTTTGATGTGCTTTGGGTGGTGGGAATGGAGTTTGGCAACTCCATTCCCCATATGATCGATTTTTGCAAGAAAGAAGGAAGAAGAATTGGAAAAGAAAGAAGGAAAATAAAAGCTCAAGGTAAGAGCTCCTTCCTAATGTAAATTTTATTGCATTAGAGTAATGGGAATGGGGAAAAAAATATTTAATGAACCCAAAACCTTGTACTAGTATTGAGAATTATGAAATTGGAGTATTTAAAAGCAAGTATGTGGATTGTAGGCCTTAGAGCCAAGTAATTGCATATGAGGATATGTATTGTGGATTGAGTAAGTAATGAAGTATTGGTATTGTAAGTAAAGAAATATTGGTGTATTGGGATTTTGTATGTGTGCTGGTAGAACCCTTGTGGTTTGGCTAGAATAGGGATGAATTTGAGGAGAAAAGATATGTGTGGATAAGTAAGGATTGTAGGTAGGTTATGGCAAAATTTTAGTAGGAATTATGTAATTCAGAATGACTTGGTGAATGGGAGAACCAAGGTATGTATTGGGGATGATAGAGATGTAATGACCATGGGGTAGTGGTTGTAGCGTAAGAAGGAAAGGGTATAAAATCTGTAGCAAGAAGTGTAGTAAAACATTGTAGAAACTAGAGAAAAACTAAGGTGCAAGATTTGTGAAATGAGTGTTGGAACTTGGGTATAGAAAGTGTATTGACTTGGAAATGAATTGGTATGGTAAGTAGAGGTATTTAGAATGCTAAGAATGACATTGGTTGAGGAAGTATTGGATGTGAGGATTGAGCTACAAAATCTATAGCATAAGTATAACGAAAACTGTTACAAGTGTTGAAGGAAAGTGAAGAAAAATTTTGTGTATGGATTTGGAAATGAGTAAGGTATTTGGGTGATGAACCAAGGCAATTTTGAGGGCCTAAGTAGTGTTTAAATATGTGGGAAGTATTGGTGAAGATTGGAGAAGAAATGGGTAAAGAAGGGAACTGAAAACAGAATTTAGAATTGAAGTACTGGGCCGGACCGGACTTGCGACCGGACTTGCAAGTTCGGTCGAGCCCAGATTTACAAGACGGGAAAGTTATTGGAATGGACCGGACTTGCAAGTCCGGTCGGACCAGAAAATTTTCCCCGTCTGTAACCTACTGGAATGGACCGGACTTGCGACCAGATTTACAAAGACGGGAAAGTTACTTCCTTCATCTATTTTCAATGTTTTATATGTATATATATATTTTATATAGATATATCTTTGTGTATTAAGGTTTATGCAGACATCTTAAAGAAATTTTTATTGTATTTAATCATGTTTAATAACTCTTAGGCATATCCACAACCGATATATGGTTTATAAAATAAAGTGTTTTCCTTTATTTATTTAATATATAAATGTATGTACCTGTATTAGAATTTATTTAAGACATCCCCTATGTAGCTTATTGTATTAAATTATCTTTATTACTTCAACATTTACTGCATTCCATGTATGTTTTATAAAGTATTTCTTTTACTATATCTTAGGATATTAGCTTCTATAGTATTAAGTTAATATAATTGTTGATTTATTTAGTTCCCTGTTTTACCCTAAGTTACTATTTTATTCCCTTTTTATATATGTGTAAATATATATATTTTTCCTTAGTTTTAATTAAGAATTCTAACTTCCAAATTATATAATAATTAAAATGTAGATTAGTTTAGTTCCTTAATTTAACATCAGTTTCTATTTTTATTTCTCTCATATAAGTATATATTTATATATATCATATATATGTAAATAATTTTACTTCACTTTAAAGTTAATTCCCAAAATACTTATAAACATACTGTTGCTAAATGTTAGTTTAATCTTTTCATTATTTCCCAACCTAAAAAGTCTATTATTAAACTATACTTCAATTTCTGTTACATTAAAAACCTTATATTATAAGTTATTCTTAAGAAAAATTCATAACACAATTTTTAAACCTTTACCATTGTCCAAAATTCCCAAATTAAATATATAGTAGTTATAACATTTAGACATATTATAAAGCTTTTATTTCATAAAAATATCTTTTTTATTTAACCAAATAATTCCATAATACCCGTAACTTGCAAAATTCATAAACTACGTTTAACAACTCCAAAACCATATTAATTTACATCAAAATAAACTAGATTTTATAAGGAATCTATGGTTCAAATTTCAAGTCAAAATACATTCGGGAAGGTATTTAAATTAATTCAACAAGTTAGGGTTTAATTCTGGAAATATTGTAATTCATAACCAACTTAAACTCCCCAGATCTAATCTCCGCCGTCCGTTTTTAAAACTTACGATCGGACGGCCACCGAGTCTCGAGTTCTTCAGGAAATCAAAACCGATACCCGAGTACTAATCTGTTGATTTCTCTCAACTCACAGAACCAAATTCGATGATTTTTGTATCCATGGATTCAAAATTCAATCCTGGTTCTAATGATACCAAATTCGCTAGCTAACATGCAGAATTCAGTGTTTTTCGATTCTGGTTCGAGGTTAGGGTTTATTTCGGGTTTCCGATTTTAATTCTCACAAATTCTCTCAATCTAACGCATAATAGATGAAATTGGAACATGGTTCTGACTGGTAATGCAATGTCGATTAGAAAAATTGAAAGAATTTGAAGGAAAACTCACCGGAATTGCACAAATCAAAGGAATTCGACTTCGGTTTCTGGAAAAACTCAACCTTTACGAACTGATTGAGAAGCCAACTTTGCAACACTATAATTTTCTGTACAGATCGAGTTAGACTTTGTTCTTGGGCTTAATCTAAAGAGGAAACATAGCTCTACACATTGATAGCAAGAACTCACTCTAACTTGCACTACAGAGAAAGAAATCAGAGCCGAAAGTTACGAGTTTATACCTTGTGTTTTCTGGGAAAATCTACGATTTTATGTGGTGACGAATCCGAAACTTTAGACACCACGCTCTTCCAAACGGTTGGGAACTGGATTTGGTCATCAACATGAAAGTTGTAGAGGTATTAGAGATCTTCAAAACAAGCTAAAGAACACGAAATTTGGCTGAGAAACGAAGAAGTTATGGCGAGACGAAGTTTACCTGCTCAACTGTTTTTTCTGGAAAACTGGTTATGGTTTTGCGGGTAGGCTACTTTGGAACGATTTTCAGGATGATGTATAATGAATTGGTTTGTGTATGAGTTATGGTTGGAAAGAACATTTGTAGGAGAAGAGTATGCAAAAGACGGCACTCAAAAATTCCAAAAGATGAGAGAGATATGGATGTCACAAGTTAGGGCAGAATCTGAAATTGGTTAGCGAAAAACAAGGAGATAAAAATCGACTAAGTGTTGGGCGCGTATCCCGAGGCGCGCGGGTGAGTCAGCAGACTTGCCACATCAGCATCTTTTCAAAATTTTGGCTCTAAACTTCATTTTATCATAACTTTGGCTAGGATGATCCGTTTTTGACGTTCTTTTTATCAATCTTCATGGTTTTCCATAACCTATTTATTGGTATAGGTTTCATGGGCTGGTTTGACCATTCTCAAAAAGTCAACCCTAGCAAGGCTTGAGAAGCTTTAGGGTTTCTAGGATTTTATATTGACTTTTATGTTTCAAAACAATGTTCCAACTCTTTCTAAAATCTTTATAATATACTTGGAGTGTTTAGAAATTTTTCCAAGATATATTGACTTATAAATCTTATTATTAAATTCATAATACTATATAATAATATATAGTAATCCAATATTTAATAGTATTCTTTAGGATTAAATGGAAGAAATCCCATGATTTAATTTTCATAATTCCATATAAGGATATAATGATTTATTATTCACAATTACATACTATAATATAATAATTAATAGTATTATTTACGGTTTTAATAAAAGAAATCCCCTAAATTAATTTAAATTAATATAGGGGTATTTCAGTATATCCCCCTTAAAAGAAACTTCGCCTCGAAGTTTAAACATCAACTTGAGACGATAATAATTCTAACGAATTTTCATACCAAACCAATCCTCCTTAACTTCCGTCCATTCTATTTCAATATTCCACTCAAGATTACTCAGAATCAAATCAAACTGAATCAAAATATAAACTAAATCAAAATATACCAAGATATATTAAGTCAAACGTCACATACTACCTTGCCATAACGTAAAACTACGTATATACATACACCTCTCACTCTACTAATAATGTTCTCCCTCTACTAATAATGCAATAGGGCATAATCCGGATGAGGTAACTAAGGAGGAGTATGCCAGTATATCCCCCTTAAAAGAGCTAAGGTACGCCCTCGTACCGCTACTAACGTGAGCTACAGAGGGATAGGAAAACATCATGCGAATAGATGTGGGTACTTCACTCTCATGGAGTCCTCAGTCTCCCAAGTAGCTTCCTCAACCCCATGATGCTCCCAAAGAACTTTCACTAATTTGACTGATCTTCCTCTCGTTTCTCGGACCTTCGTGTCCAAGATCCGAATACGAGTCTCCTCATACCTCAGTGTAGGCTCAATCTCCAGTCTCTCTGGCTGCAGTACGTGAGAAGGGTCAAGCATATACTTCTTCAGCTGAGATACATGAAACACGTCGTGTACCTTCCCCAACTCCGCTGGTAGCTCTAGTCTGTAAGCAGCTGGGCCTACTCGCTCTGTAATCCTGTACGGACCGACATACTTAGGGCTTAGTTTCCCTCTCATCCCAAATCTGAATATCCCTCTCAACGGAGACACCCGTAAGAAAACCATGTCACCCAACTGAAACTTGAGCTCTCTGGTGTGCTGATCCCCATAGGATTTCTGTCTAGACTACGCTGCCCTCATGTGCTGCTGAATAACTCTGACGTCATCCTGCAGTGTCTGAACGTACTCGGGCCCAATCACGACTGCCTCGGTAGGGTCACTCCATGATAAGGGAGTCCGGCACGGCCTGCCATATAGAGCCTGGAATGGTGCCATGCCGATAGATGAGTGGTAGGAGTTATTGTAGGAGAACTCCACCAGGTGTAGAAGCTCTACCCAACTCCCCTGATAGTCTAGAGCGACTGCTCGCAGCATATCCTCCAGCGTCTGAATCGTCCTCTCGGTCTGCCCATCAGTCTGAGGGTGAAAAGCTGTGCTAAGGCGTAGCTGAGTACCTGTTGGAGAAATATGTGACTACTTCTACAACTTAGGCAGTGTACCTATCGTTTTGCGGAATAGTGGGTTTATGGGGTTGTCGTACTCTTGGGGACCTCGCTGTGGATAGCTGATAGTGTAGTAAATTAATTGAGATTTCTAGTAAACAGATTTTATCATTTTTTAAAAGAAAGAAGAGGTTGAAAACTTAATTTGAACAGTAATACAAACAATTAATCAAAACAGAATAGAAATAGAAATTGTAAATCTTTTGTTTTTAAAGAAGCATCTTGGGTTATTCTGCTCACCTATTTTATCCAATTATATCAATATAAACTTTCCCACTTTAGCAATAAACTCAGGAATCTTAATTAGTTCATTGACCGGTCCTTGTACAACAAACTCTAACTAGCAGAAATAACAAGTCGCAAAACATGCCCAAGTCAGTTCAACCAATCGCATTATTAACAATTCCTATTGGAGACAGATTATCCTATAGGCGAGACACGCTTCTAGTCGTTAACCCGTTTTGACTTCCTATGTCTAGAACCTTGTCTCAGCAACGCATTTTAACAAGAGAACTACATATATCACTTTAATAATTGTACAAGAAGATTAAAGCGCATTAAGGACAAGAATCAAAATACTGCTTAGATAAATTATAGTGGAAAGTTTATATAACACAATTATATGAAATAGGCTCACTTTCTAACCCGGGAGGCTAGGTTTATTAATCACACATAATTATAAAAACAAACATCAATAATAAGATGGACATTTAAACAGAGTAAAGGTAAAGGAAAGAAAGAACTCTATTTGGGGAGAGTTGTTTCGCTTCCGGGCTCGTCTTCGTGATTATGCTGACCTCAAAACGATGATAAACAGGTAGAACGAACAATAACGAACAAACATGCAAAAGTTAGACCTGTCCATGTGGGGCCACGCGGACACAAACGCGGACAACTCTTGTCCTTGTAGGGTCTGTGCGGACACAAACGCGGACACAAATCAGGACGCAGCCTGGTTTGCGCAGATCGTCTTCTTCCCTTGGAAATCTGGAAAATTAACAGCTTAAGGCTAAATTACTGAGGCAAAACGTAATATATGAAGTAGATATAGTGTATATAGATGGAGAATGAAATTTGGATGGAGGGAGAGTGAGTTTTGATGAGCGTTGATGAACTTTGATGAACTTTGGATTTACGAAGGGATGATGCTGAAGATTGAAGGAGCGTGGGTTTTATAAAGCAGAGGAAGAGGAAGATGACAAGGGTGGATGGGTTATAAGGTAGGCGGTGGTAGTAGATGGATAATTGTAGGCGCCGTAGATAAGAGAAGAAGAAAACGGCACCGAAAGTTACAATGCGTGAAATCTGGAAATCGGCGCCGCAATTTACACGTGTCCGCGTTTCTGTCTGCATCAGGACACATATCAGGACGTGAGATGTCCGCGTTTCTGTCCGCGTAAGGATAAATTTGTCCTGGCGAGATCTGGTTCTGTCCGCGTTTCTGTCCACGTGGGGCTGTGCGGACGCATATCAGGACATGAGACGTCCGAATTTGAGTCCTCAATGCGGACACACTTGTCCAGATTTGAGTCCGCGTGGGGCTATGCGGACGCATATCAGGACGTGAGATGTCCGAATTTGAGTCCTCAATGCGGACACACTTGTCTGAATTTGAGTCCGCGTGGGGCTACGCGGACATGTGTATTTTTTCCTCATTTTTCTACAATCTTCAACTGGGCTTAGATTCTTCGTTTTAACTCCGTTTCACTCGCCGTTTGTTGCGTTGGAAAACTTGTGAAGTAAACTATGTGATTCCAAGACTTTTTACTGCATTTGATACATAAAATGTATCAGTTCATATCAAAACATAAATCTTAGGAAAAACATACGATAAGTGAGTAATATTATACTGAAAGTAAGTGAATATAAGGTAAATTAAACCCTTAAATGTCTACGTATTTCTCACTTATCAAACTTCCTCACACTTAGCTTTTGCTTGTCCTCAAGCAAATAAAGAATAAATCTATATCTAAGGCCGTAGTATCGAACATCAGGATCAAACAGATGCAAAAAGGAAGTAAGCAGAGTGACAATCAAAAGAATAGCTCTGCTCTTGGTTGTAGGTTTTCGCAATTAGTGAAAAAGAAATGGTTTTTAAAAGCATAGATAAGTTAGATTACAAACTCTGAATATAGATTATCTTGGGATCTTCCACCATTTCTTTCTTCTAACCTTTGGATGACAAGGGGTGTGAAGTAATGCCTTATTCTGCGATACCTTTCAACACCACATACTCATGGTCAAAAACAAAAATTCAAACTGTAATTAACTTTTATCGCATGCAAAAACATTCTTTTTCAAGATGTATACAAAACAAACGAGTAATTGCGAATTTATTGAGTTGTTCCATAACCCAGACTTTTCTCTCTATCCTTGTAACGGTGTTGGGCCAACTATCCCAGATCCCGAGACCTTAGGTAGATAGGTGTTAAGGCACCCCTAGGACTTAATAACCGGATAGACGAGGCCTGCTTTTGTTAGGAAATTTTTTGATCAGCGGAGTACCTTGCCTTACCCTTTCATTCCAAATTTCTCACATCATTTCCAAAATCCCAAGATACTAATTCAGTTTCCACAATCAACTTAATCCATCAAATTTTAGTGAAGCAGATTCATTTGAATAAAACTATGTATACAAACAACCAAAAGCAGAAAGATTCTTGAGGTGGTCACCTAGCTCAACTTCAAAATTTATGCAAAATATTTTACCCAAGAATTCAATACTTATAAGCACTCAGAGAAGTGATTCTCTCAATGCAAGAAGACAAATGAAAACAAGTGTGGCATTTAAGCGCAAATGGCATATTTTCAGGGAAAGGTCTCTACTTCCTCACACTTAAGAGGAGCAATGTCCTCATTGTTCAAAAATAAAATCAAGAAAAGACCTTTCAAAATATGCCAGACTCATGAAGAATTTCATTCAGGACAATCATTGACAGATATAAAAATAAGCATTAAGCGTGATAGACTAAACACAAACATTTTTAAAAATAAAGAAACTGAAACTCCCCTGATATCGTAGATTGAGGAAGGTTCCCTTTCTCACACTTAAGTTCGAACAATGGGGGTAGTAGTGTTCCTCACACTTGCATTCAAGTAAGTGTCCAGCCTTGGAGATCATCAAATACCATGATTAGAATTTCACCTGCACACACTCACGACTACCCAAAAATAAACGCTGAAAAGCGTTGCGTTAAAGCACAAACACCATTAAAATATTAAAAATCATATGCTCCCCTCTTCATTTGATAGCACATCCTTCTTTCTTTGTTTTTTTTATATAAAATCATATATAGGAATAATGTGGAAGACAAAACATAAAACAAAAATAGTAGGATTATAAAATTTAACCACTGGGTTGCCTCCCAGTAAGCTGCCCATATTTATAGTCTTTGGCTAGACTCTCGCTTCGTTATCCTGGATCAAAAATAAAAGTAGACAACAGCTTTGCTAGGAAAACGAAGTTAGCAGTAATTAAAAACAAACCACCTAGATCAAAACAAAACGTCACCTCGGCAAATAAAATGGGAAAATGAATACTCCATAAAACCTGGTGTTTGAGGAGGTACTGTCGGTATTATAGTTCTAACAGGAGACCAGGTGGTGATGACTTTTCTTCCTCAAATTGGAGGATGTAAACATCCTCCTCTTGTTGTTGAGGCTTATGGAGGCAGGGTGAGAGTTGATGAGAGACTGGTGGTAGCGGTGTTCCTTCCTTTTGAGGATGTAAATTTCCTCTCCTGGTTGATGAGGCTCAGTAGGATAATCCTCTTCACGGACTGGCTCAGAAAAAATATCTTCAAGTTTTAATTGCTCCTCTTGTGCTGGGGATGGAGATGGAGGAGAATTGTAACTTTCAGACATTTGCTCCAACTCGGCGTCGGAGAAAAATGTCCTGATAAGTTTCTTTATCTCCTCATCAGAACTTGTAGCTTCAATAATACCTGGCTCGAATCAATCTTCTTGGAGTCACCACTGGAATCTCTTCTAGCGGCTTGATCTGACTCGGGAGAAATTCGGCAGGCCCTTGTGTAGATTGGTGTTCATTTTTTATTGAAGTAGTCATATCCCAACTGAGCTTCTTTGTACTGTGTATTAGCCTGGTCGACTTCCCACCAATACGGTTCTCGATTTGATTGTTGAGGTGGTTGATAATCCTTGACCATCCTTTGATATGAGGATATCTCCTCTTGCATGTGAGTCCATTCCAAATCAATCAACAATCTTCTCACCTCATCGTAGCCGCTCTCCATAATTAGTAACTATCCTAGAAAAACAAAAATAAAAATACCAAGTAGAATAGAACTAAAACTAAAACAGAAAAGAAACACAAAAAAAAATTAACTAAATAGAAAAACAAATACGAAACAAAACAGAGATAAAAGAAAATTGCTAAAATAGTAAGTAAAATTAAATAAAGCGAAAATAAAATAAAACAGAAATAAAAAAGAAAACTAAACAGATATCTCAATAAAAATAAAAACCATCAATTAACCGTGTCGGAGATCCCCGACAACGGCGCCAAAAACTTGTTGGAGAAATATGTGACTACTTCTACAACTTAGGCATTGTACCTATCGTTTTGCGGAATAGTGGATTTATGGGGTTGTCGTACTCTTGGGGACCTCGCTGTGGATAGCTGATAGTGTAGTAAATTAATTGAGATTTCTAGTAAACAGATTTTATCATTTTTTGAAAGAAAGAAGAGGTTGAAAACTTAATTTGAACAGTAATACAAACAATTAATCAAAACATAATAGAAATAGAAATTGTAAATCTTTTGTTTTTAAAGAAGCATCCTGGGTTAATCTGCTCACCTATTTTATCCAATTATATCAATATAAACTTTCCCACTTTAGCAATAAACTCAAGAATCTTAATTAGTTCATTGACCGGTCCTTGTACAACAAACCCTAACTAGCAGAAATAACAAGCCGTAAACATGCCCAAGTCAGTTCAACCAATCGCATTATTAACAATTCCTATTGGAGACAGATTATCCTATAGGCGAGACACGCTTCTAGTCGTTAACCCGTTTTGACTTCCTATGTCTAGAACCTTGTCTCAACAACGCATTTTAACAAGAGAACTACATATATCACTTTAATAATTGTACAAGAAGATTAAAGCGCATTAAGGACAAGAATCAAAATACTACTTAGATAAATTATAGTGGAAAGTTTACATAACACAATTATATGAAATAGGCTCACTTTCTAACCCGGGAGGCTAGGCTTATTAATCACACATAATTATAAAAACAAACATCAATAATAAGATGGACATTTAAACAGAGTAAAGGTAAAGGAAAGAAAGAACTCTATTTGGGGAGAGTTGTTTCGCTTCCGGGCTCGTCTCTATGATTATGCCGACCTCTACACGATGATAAACAGGTAGAACGAAGAATAACGAACAAACAGGCAAAAGTTAGTCCTGTCCGTGTGGGGCCACGCGGACACAAACGCAGACATCTCTTGTCCGTGTAGGGTCTGTGCGGACACAAACGCGGACACAAATCAGGACGCAGCCTGGTTTGCGCAGATCGTCTTCTTCCCTTGGAAATCTGGAAAATTAACTGCTTAAGGCTAAATTACTAAGGGAAAACGTAATATATGAAGTAGATATAGTGTATATAGATGGAGAATGAAATTTGGATGGAGGGAGAGTGAGTTTTGATGAGCGTTGATGAACTTTGATGAACTTTGGATTTACGAAGGGATGATGCTGAAGATTGAAGGAGCGTGGGTTTTATAGAGCAGAGGAAGAGGAAGATGACAAGGGTGGATGGGTTATAAGGTAGGCGGTGGTAGTAGATGGATAATTGTAGGCGTCGTAGATAAGAGAAGAAGAAAACGGCACCGAAAGTTACAATGCGTGAAATCTGGAAATCGGTGCCGCAATTTACACGTGTCCGCGTTTCTGTCTGCGTAAGGACACATATCAGGACGTGAGACGTCTGCGTTTCTGTCCGCGTAAGGACACATTTGTCCTGGCGAGATCTGGTTTTGTCCGCGTTTCTGTCCGCGTGGGGCTGTGCGGACGCATATCAGGACGTGAGACGTCCGAATTTGAGTCCTCAATGCGGACACACTTGTCCGGATTTGAGTCCGCGTGGGGCTATGCGGACGCATATCAGGATGTGAGATGTCCGAATTTGAGTCCTCAATGCGGACACACTTGTCCAGATTTGAGTCCGCGTGGGGCTACGCGGACATGTGTATTTTTTCCTCATTTTTCTGCAATCTTCAACTGGGCTTAGATTCTTCGTTTTAGCTCCGTTTCACTCGCCGTTTGTTGCGTTGGAAAGCTTGTGAAGTAAACTATGTGATTCCAAGACTCTTTACTGCATTTGATACATAAAATATATCAGTTCATATCAAAACATAAATCTTAGGAAAAACATACGATAAGTGAGTAATATTATCCTGAAAGTAAGTGAATATAAGGTAAATTAAACCCTTAAATGTCTACGTATTTCTCACTTATCAGTACCAAACGCCTCCAGCACCTGACGCCAAAATCTGCTGAGGAAATGGGTGTCACGATCGGAGACGATCGTCTTCGGTACCCCATGGTACCGTATGTGCTCTGTGGTGAACACCTCAGCCAGTTTGGGCACCTTCCATGTGTCCTTGATAGGTATAAACCTAGCGGTCTTGGTCAACCTATCGACTATCACCCAAATAGAATTCAGTCCGCCTCTAGCTGGAGGGAGACCGACCACAAAGTCCATGCTGATATCGTCAAATTTCCAACACGGTACTGGTAATGACTGAATTTGGCCTCCTGGTCGGCGATGCTCAAACTTCACCTTCTGACAGGTGAGGCATTGGGAGACGAAATCTGCTACATCCCTCTTCATCCCACTCCACAAGAATAATTGCTTCAAATCCTTGTACATCTTGGTGGCTCTAGGGTGTACTGATAATGTAGAGGAATGAGCCTCAGAAAGAATCCTGGTCTAAAGTTCTGTTGCATCCTGAGGAACGTAGAGTCTGCCTCTGACTCAAAGGTGTCCCTCGTTGTCTAGCTCGTACTCATACTTCAGACCAGCAGTCAAACCGTCTGCTAACTTCTGCCTGACGCCCTGTAGGTATACATCACTGTCCTGGGCTGCATATATCTCCTCAGCTATCGTGGTCGTCTCTATCAAGGCTAGGAGTGAGTATTCTCTCCTGCTCAAAGCATCTGCTACGACATTCCCTTTACCTTCAGTGTACTGAAGGTTGATGTCATAATCAGCCAGTAGCTCGACCCATCGTCGTTGTCTCAGGTTCAGCTCCTTCTGGGTTCAGATGTACTTCAGACTCTTATGGTCTGTCATAATCCGGATTGTGGCTCCATACAAGTAATGTCGCCAGATCTTCAAAGCGAAGACTATGGCGAGGAGCTCAAGGTCGTGTGTGGGGTAATTTTCTTCGTGCTTCTTCAGCTGTCGAGAAGCATACGCTACCACTCTGCCATTCTGCATCAGTACCCCACCAATCCCTCTGCCTGAAGCATCACAATACACCTCGTATCCCTCGTTCCCCTCAGGGATCACTAATACTGGAGATGTGGTCAGGGCGTCCTTCAGCACCTGAAAGGAGACCTCACAAGCCTCTGTCCATACAAACGGGCTGTCCTTCTTCATCAGGGAGGTCAAGGGCTTGGCTAGCCTGGAGAAGTCCTTCATAAAGCGTCTATAGTAGCCAGCCAACCCAAGGAAACTCCTAATCTCTGTCACAGTGCGAGGTCTATGCCAGCTCTTCACTGCCTCAATCTTAGCTGGGTCTACTGAAACTCCCTCAGGTGAGATCACATGCCCAAGAAATGACACCTTATCCAGCCAGAATTCACACTTGCTGAACTTGGCATATAGTTTCTGCTCTCTCAGAGTCTCCAAGGCTGTCCTCAAATACTGCTCGTGTTCCTCCCAACTCTTGGAGAATATCAAGATGTCGTCTATGAACACGACCACTGACTTATCTAGCTGGGCTTGGAAGACTCTGCATCAGATCCATGAATCTCGCTGGAGCATTGGTCAGTCCAAACGGCATCACTGTGAACTCGTAGTGGTCGTATCTGGTCCGGAATGCTGTCTTCTCTATATCTGACTCAGCTACAGCTATCTGATGATATCCGGAACGCATGTCAATCTTGGAGAACACCTTAGCTCCCCTCAGCTGGTCGAACAAGTCATCGATCCTGGGCAGTGGGTACTTGTTCTTAATCGTAACATTGTTCAGCTCCCTGTAGTCGATACAGAGTCTCATGCTCCCGTCCTTCTTTTTGACGAAAAGCACTAGAGCACCCCAAGGTAAGACACTGGGTCTGATGAAACCCTTATCTAGTAGCTCCTGCAGCTGTTTCTTCAACTCAACCATCTCTGCAGGGCCCATCCGGTAGGGAGCCTTAGCAATCGGTCCCGTGCCAGGTATGAGGTCGATGTGGAATTCAACCTCTCTCAGCGGTGGTAGTCCAGGTAGCTCCTCTGGAAAAACGCCGGGGTACTCCGACACAATGGGAACATCGCTCTGGAACTTCGGATCCGTCCTCAGATCTTGGGCATAACAGTAGTAGGCGGTATCGCCCTTGGACACCTCCTTCATCAGGGATAAACCCGATACAACCTTTACAGTTGCTTGTTTAGGTTGCATTCGGTATGACACTATGATCCCTGTAGCTGACTTCAGGAGGAGACGATGCTCTATATAGTGTAGTCTGCCTCGGTACCGCTGTAGCGTTTCCATGCCCACAATTATGTCGAACCCCATGCCAGGGAAGACTATGGCATCCAGAAGGAAGTCTGCTCCCTTGATGTGTATGCTCAAATTCTTGCACTGCTTACTACACTTGATCAGCTCTCTGGATGGCAGCAAGACTGAGCAGTCATCGATATCCTCTGTGGGAGCATTGATCTTAGCATGAAACGCTTGTGATAAGAACGAGTGGGAGGCACCAGAATCAAACAGGACTGTGGCCTCCACTCCATTAACTAGGAACGTGCCTGTGATGACCATTCCATTGCTCTTTGCTTGAGCCTGGTTTAACACATTCAACCTGATCCCTGAGTTTCCAACCCCTACAATGAAGCAATAAAATTCTTAGAATTTCCATTCTTATTGAAAGCTTCATGAGCAACTTAAAATTTACAACGCTGAAATTGTAAAGTACAAGGCTAGGTCTGTCTAAAGATTAGGTTTAGACGGCCCGGTTTCATGTGGGTCTGGTTAATGATGGGTGTAGGGGCTGTGTTGGGCTTGATTCTCTTCACCCCATGGTAGATGAGTCTAGCTGCCCCACCAAAAATTAGTACATCACCCGACTTCAGGAGGATCTTGGTAGCAAGGTCCATCCTCCTTTGATCACCAAATAGGAACTTCGCGTCATCTCCAAGCGATATGGACACCACTGGAACTCCTCTGGTGACGGACTCTGGCGATTCGTCCTTGTCTTGGTGCATCCCTAGCTTACCCTCCTTTCCATAGAAGTTGATGATGCACACGTCGGAGGTTAGGTCTGGGACGGGCTCATCCTCCAATTCTTGTGTTGCCTTAACTGCAGCTCTAATGATGGTCTGCAGTTCCTCCGGGATTGGTGGCACCTCCACCTCTTCATAGCTCTTGGTGGTGTGGTTCCACTCCTTACCTAGGCACATGATCTTTATCTTCATGGTTGAACCATTCTTGAAAGTTGGAGTGTAAAAATTTCCTTCCTTCACACCTAACTCCCTGATCTTGAGGATCAATGCATACTGGACTGCTGGGGTCAGGTACTCTCGTAGTAAGATCATCCCGGGTCTCAAGACCTCACACTTCTCTGGTGGGTGTGGTTTGGCTTCAAAAGGGATGTTGGGTGTGGAATATGGCAAAATAGGAAAGCAAATATCGAAAGCTGAACAACAATTGCCATTAAATAAATAAGTCAAGGTTCACAACTGGTAATGAAAGGTTCGAAACGAAACAAAATAAAGGGTTTAAAGTTCATCCTTTTTACATTGACAAAGAAAAACTAGCCAATGGAATGTAAAAAAAAAGTAAGAGTCTAAGCCTCTTCGTGAGGGAAGTAGTCCTCACCAGGTGAACTCGGGTCATCACTTGCTGCCTCGACGCGGTCCACCAGGTTAAGGATCGGTGCCTTGCCCGGCCTCTGGGGGTAGTTCTTGTAATACTCCGTATTTTACGTTTCAGATTTCATGACATTTCGGTTTATATCATTGCTTATGTTATGTGTTACTTTGGATAGCTGATGGGACACCGGAGTCTTTAAGTTAAAAGACGGGGGCAAGGAGGTCATTCCCCTCTCTTTTATTTTGGTAAGATTCTTTAATTATTTGATTGGGCAGTTTCTTACTTTCCAATCACGATCAGTTCTCATCGACGTTCTCTCGACAGTTTCTTGAGCGCTTCTCCTCCCTCTACCTTTTTGCTCATCCTCTTGGTGCTGGTTCTGGAAATTGTGTGTTGCTGCTGCGTTTGTTCGCCTGATTGCTGGCATTGTTGGGATCGCTTCTGCTCTGCAATTCGAAGTAAGTGGGGGATGGAATCGGGGTTGTTCGCTCACCCTCGGGGATGGTTTTATTCTAGCGTTTCTGATTTACAATTGTGTTGTGATTGTGTGCTTTCTCTTCGGTTTTGTGTTGTTGATCGATTGGCTAAACCCCCGAGGGTACTGATTTACAATTCTATGGAATTTGGGTGTGAGTTTTGATGATTTTGGGTTTTCTGCGCGTTTGTTCGTTCTGAAATTCGACAGTTTTGCACTGTCCGGACGTCTGTCCGAACTTGTAAGTTCGGACAGATCATCGGGCGCGTTTTGTTTTTGAAGATTTTGGAGTGTCCGAACATCGGTCTGAACTTGTAAGTTCGGACCTGACGCGAGGACGAGTCTCCGTAAAAGTTTCGAAGTGTGTCCGAACTTGCAAGGTCGGACGCAAGTTCGGACACGAGGATTGTTTTGGCTTCTGACTCTCGACTTACGTCCGAACTTCGACGTTCGGACGTAAGTTCGGACTTTGGCATTTCTGTGACTTCTGACTCTCGGCTCTGTCCGAACTTGCAAGGTCGGACGCAAGTTCGGACATGCCACTGTTTTGAGCATAACTTCTCTGTTTTAGCTCCGTTTTGAGTTCCGTTTGCGGGGTTGGATTCCCCTATCTGTGTACAAGCTTCTTATGCTGTTTTATGCATTTCCATGCACTTAAGATCTGTTTTGTGAGCTTTTGGTTTTGGGACCTAGTTACTTTGCTTCTGAGCCTTGGATAGTCGGGTCGGGCTGTCCCGTAGCATGCTGCGCAGGAATTCCTTCTGTTTATACTCCTTAGGGTCTCCCTTAGGACGTTATTTGACCGACGGGTCTGTTAGCTGTCTCTACGGCTTCTGTTGTGGGATCCTCGGATCCATAGGACCTTATGTGAGTCCTTCTGTTGTGTTAGCTTGTTTCTAGTGTCCCACTCTTCTGTTTCTGATCTGAAAGTCCGACTGTGATTTGAAGTGATGTTCCCTCTCTGCTGCTTCTGTTTTGTGGTTTCATTCTGTCTATTTATAATGCCTCCGCCTTCTCCTCTGTTTACAAGTGTTCTTCTGCTTCTGTTTTGAGTGGGCTTCCTTGAGGAAGTCTTCTGCTTGCTGGGCTGTTTAGCTCACCCCTTTACTTTGTTGCAGATTGAGCTCGTGGGATCTTCTCTTCTCGTCCCCTTCTGGAGCTTCGTTTATTTTATGTGTCTTTAGACTTTGTTTGCTTGCGCATTGGACGCTTTAGTACTTTGTGTAGCCTTCGGGCCTCTCTCTTTGTATTTGACTTATAAGCATTTGGATCTTGTAAACTCTTTTGGTATTTATACAAGTTTGTTATTTGGTTTTGGGATTCGTTTTGCTTAGAGCCTTGCGACGTTAGGTAGTAGACTCGCGGCGTGTAACGGCCCTAACTCCTAGGCCGGTTTTGGGGTCGTTACATTTAGTGGTATCAGAGGTTGCTCGTTCTTTGGTGTTTGTGGGGTTTGTCTGCATGTGTGGGTGTCTGAAAGGTCTGCTGTTTGATGCTTGATGGTTTCTGATAAATTTTGGTGTTGTATCTTCAGTATGCCTCCCCGACGTTCAGGACGTGGTGCAGCTTCAGGCGATGCTCCCCAGGGGGACATTGCAGAGATTGTGCAGCAGGTGGTGACCCAGGTGCTGCAGACCGTAGGGGCCACTGCTGGTCAGGCGACAGGAGCCGGTAACGCGGGGGCAGCAACGTGAAGGCGCTTCAGGAGTTCCTGAAGCTGAAGCCGCCTTCTTTTGATGCTAGTGGCGACCCACAGGAGGCGAGCCACTGGATCACTGCCATTGAGGACCTTCTGCGGGTCATGGGATGTGAGGAGGATCAGAAGGTTGGCTTTGCCACCTTTATGTTTCAGTCAGAGGCGAAGGAGTGGTGGAAGTCGGTTAAAGGGAAGTACCCCCACCCATGGACATGGGAGCAGTTCAGGGGCTGCTTCAATCAGCAGTTCTATCCCGATGTCTTCAGGGATCAGAAGATAGTTGAGTATGGGAGGCTTCGTCAGACGAAGGAGATGACGTGGATGAGTACGTGCGGAAGTTTATTCCCTTTCTAAGTTTGTGCCTGAGCCGGATGATAACCGGAAGGCTAGGAAGTTTGAGGCTGGTTTGAGGGGGACATTCGAGCTGCTGTGGCACCTTTTCGCCACAAGACCTTCAGGGATGTGGCCGATGTGGCGTTGGTAGTGGAGTCTGAGCTGCAGGCTAGGCAGCGGTATGAGAAGAGGGACCAGAGGCCCGATAAGGGCAAGACCAGAAGAGAAGGGTCGTGTGGAGGAGCCCGAGAGGCGTGAGCAGCCTTCTTCTCAGAAGAAGATAGAGGAGACCGGGGTTCTTCTTCATCATCTCCTGCTGTGGAGAAGTGTGCGGAGTGTGATCGTTTTCACCCAGGACGGGAGTGCTACAGGAAGTCCGGGGCGTGCTTCAAGTGTGGTTCGCTGGATCACCGCATTGCCCAGTGTCCACAGGCTAGAGGGTGGAGGTGGCAGTGGCGGTTCTGAGGGCCGAGGTGCTGGTTCAGGGTCCGGGCAGAAGGCTGATCAGAAGAAGCCCCAGACCCAGGCACGTGTGTATCGCTAGCTGGTGAGCGAGACCGTGACTCAGGCCGAGTAGTGTCAGGTATTCTTCAGATCTCTTCTCAGCCAGTTTTCTGCTTGTTTGATTCAGGAGCTACCCACTCCTTTGTGTCTGCTGATTTAGTGGGTAGTCTCGGGTTGTCTGCTGTGCCCTGTGATGTGGATTTGTGTATTTCTAGCCCGTGAGTGGCGTGCCTGCTTGTGTACTTATTCTGTGTGTAAGTCGTTCCTAGTGATTATGGATAGGAACTTGCTGCTATTTGATTCCTATGAGTATGTCCTGCTTCGATGTGATTTTGGGCATGGACTGGCTAGCAGAGCACCATGCCCATATAGATTGTGCAGCTAGGAGGTTGTGTTTGATAGACCGGGTGAGACCCGTTTTGCTTTTGTGGGGAACTCCATTCCTTGTGCTCCGTGTTGGTGTCTGCTATGCAGGCAGTCCGTTCCTTGAGGAAGGGCTGCCAGGGTTTTCTCTGCTTTGTACCTGAGGTTAAGGAGGGATCCCGGTTGGAGGATATCCCCATTGTGTGAGTTTCCTGAGGTGTTCCAGGACGATGTGCCAGGGCTACCGCCTGATCGTGAGGTGGAGTTTTCTATCGAGTTAGCGCCAGGGACTCAGCCTATCTCTAAGGCTCCCTATCGCATGAGTCCGGCAGAGCTTAAGGAGCTGAAGGTGCAGCTGCAGGATCTTCTGGATAAGGGCTTCATTCGCCCTAGTGTGTCTCCATGGGGAGCACCTGTGTTGTTTGTGAAGAAGAAGGATGGCTCCTTCAGATTGTGTATTGACTACGGGAATTGAATAAGGTTACCATCAAGAATCGGTATCCTCTTCCCCGCATTGATGACCTCTTCGACCAGTTAGCAGGGGCGACAGTCTTCTCGAAGATCGACTTGCGTTCTGGATATCATCAGCTGAAGATTAAGGCCGAGGATGTGCCTAAGTCTGCATTTAGGACCCGATATGGGCATTATGAGTTCTTGGTCATGCCTTTTGGTTTGACCAATGCCCCGTCGTTCTTCATGGATATGATGAACAGAGTCTTCAAACCTTTCTTGGATTCTTTCGTAGTTGTTTTCATTGACGACATCTTGGTGTACTCCAAGAGTGCTGAGGAGCATGAGGAGCATCTGAGGATGGTTTACGGACGTTGAAGGAGAAGGAGTTGTATGCTAAATTGAAGAAGTGTGAGTTCTGGTTGGATAGAGTGGTGTTCCTTGGCCACGTGGTTTCGAAGGATGGCATTTCAGTGGACCCGGAGAAGATTAAGGCGGTTATGGAGTGGGCGAAGCCCACTAGTGTGTCTGAGGTGCGCAGTTTTCTGGGATTGGCTGGGTATTATAGGAAGTTCGTGGAGGGCTTTTCTAAGATCGTATCCCCCTTGACTCGTCTTCTTAGGAAGGATGTCAAGTTTGATTGGAGTGAGGCGTGCCAGGAGAGCTTCCAGGAGTTGAAGAAGAGGTTGACTTCGGCTCCGATTTTGACGTTGCCTTCTGGGACAGAGGGCTTTGAGGTGTTCTGTGACGCTTCCCATAGAGGGCTGGGGTGTTCTGATGCAGCAGGGAAAGGTGGTAGCATATGGGTCACGACAGTTGAAGCCGTATGAGAAGAATTATCCTACCCATGACTTGGAGCTAGCTGCTGTGGTCTTCGCCTTGAAGATCTGGCGGCACTATTTGTATGGGGTGACGTGTAAGGTCTACACGGATCACAAGAGTCTCAAATATCTGTTCACGCAGAAGGAATTGAATTTGAGACAGCGGCGCTGGTTGGAGCTGTTACATGACTACGACTGGAGATCCTCTACCATCCGGGTAGAGCGAATGTGGTGGCTGATGCCTTGAGCCGTAGGGGTGCTCCTGGACTTGCTTGTTCGTTGTCAGGGTTCAGAGGTCTGCTATTGAGCTTCAGCGTATGGGGATTTGGGTTGTTCGGTCCGACCGTGCTGGGATGATTGCTTCGATTCAGGTCCAGTCTACTTTGATTGAGCGGATCAGAGAGGGTCAGAAGGCTGATGCTGAGTTGTGTAAGATCAGGGAGAAGTTGTCAGATGAGCAGGAGTCAGAGTTTTCTGTGTCCAGCGATGATTGTCTACGCTTCAGGGCAGAGTTTGTGCCTAGTGGAGGCGACCTTAGGCGGAGATTATGCAGGAGGCTCATGGAGCTCCTTATTCTGTGCACCCAGGAGGGGTGAAGATGTACCGGGACCTCAGAGAGTCCTTTTGGTGGGCGAATATGAAGAGGGAGATTTCTGATTTTGTGGCTCGTTGCCAAACCTGTCAGCAGGTGAAGGCTGAGCATCAGCGACCTGCGGGTCTTCTGCAGCCTCTTCCCGTTCCTGAGTGGAAATGGGAGAGCGTAGGTATGGATTTCATTGTGGGGTTGCCTAGGACATCTTCTGGGTACGATGCGTTGTGGGTATTGTGGACCGGTTGACGAAGTCAGCTCATTTCTTGCCTGTGAGGAAGACCTTCAGCCTTGAGCGCCTGGCTCGGCTGTATGTAGATGAGATTGTGAGGCTGCATGGTGTGCCGGCGACGATCGTTTCGGACAGAGATCCGAGATTTGTATCTCGCTTCTGGCGTAGCCTGCATAAGGCTTTAGGACGAATTTGGCTTTCAGTTCGGCTTATCATCCTCACCGATGGGCAGACAGAGGACGAATCAGATTTTGGAGGACATGTTGAGGGCTTGTGTGCTCGACTTCGGGGGCAGCTGGGATCAGCATGTGACGTTGATTGAGTTCGCCTACAACAATAGTTACCAATCGAGCATTGGGATGGCTCCATATGAGGCGTTGTATGGTAGGCGCTGTAGATCTCCTATTTGTTGGGATGACCTGCGAGAGAGGGCGATTGTGGTCCTGAGTTGGTGCAGGGAGCTGTGGACAAAGTCAAGACTATCAGGGAGCGTTTGTTGGTTGCCCAGAGCCGGCAGAAGAGTTATGCAGATCAGAGGCCGTCCGCTTGAGTTTCAGGTGGGAGACCACGTGTATCTGAAGATTCTCCAGTTCGGGGTGTGGTTCGTTTTGGGAAGCGAGGCAAGCTGAGTCCTCGGTTCGTAGGGCCTTTTGAGGTGCTTGGGAAGGTTGGGCCGGTGGCTTACAGATTGGCATTGCCACCAGCTCTAGCAGGAGTGCATGACGTGTTCCATGTGTCGATGCTCAGGAAGTATCTACATGATCCTTCGCATGTGATTGACTATGGTCAGCTTCGACTCAGAGATGATTTCACTTATGAGGCAGTTCCGGTTCGTATTTTAGCACGGGATGTTCGTCGGCTTCGTAGCAAGACACTGCCTATGGTTAAAGTGCAGTGGTCTGATCAGTCCGAGCGTGAGGCGACGTGGGAACTCGAGGAGGAGTTGCGTGCCAAGTTCCCTTCCCTTTTCGAGCAGTGAGGTATGTTGAATTTCGAGGACGAAATTCCTTTTAAGGGGGGAGTGATGTAATACTCCGTATTTTACGTTTCAGATTTCATGACATTTCGGTTTATATCATTGCTTATGTTATGTGTTACTTTGGATAGCTGATGGGACACCGGAGTCTTTAAGTTAAAAGACGGGGGCAAGGAGGTCATTCCCCTCTCTTTTATTTTGGTAAGCTTCTTTAATTATTTGATTGGGCAGTTTCTTACTTTCCAATCACGATCAGTTCTCATCGACGTTCTCTCGACAGTTTCTTGAGCGCTTCTCCTCCCTCTACCTTTTTGCTCATCCTCTTGGTGCTGGTTCTGGAAATTGTGTGTTGCTGCTGCGTTTGTTCGCCTGATTGCTGGCATTGTTGGGATCGCTTCTGCTCTGCAATTCGAAGTAAGTGGGGGATGGAATCGGGGTTGTTCGCTCACCCTCGGGGATGGTTTTATTCTAGCGTTTCTGATTTACAATTGTGTTATGATTGTGTGCTTTCTCTTCGGTTTTGTGTTGTTGATCGATTGGCTAAACCCCCGAGGGTACTGATTTACAATTCTGTGGAATTTGGGTGAGTTTGTGATGATTTTTGTGGTTTTCTGTGCGTTTGTTCGTTCTGAAATTCGACAGTTTTGCACTGTCCGGACGTCTGTCCGAACTTGTAAGTTCGGACAGATCATCGGGCGCGTTTTGTTTTTTGAAGATTTTGGAGTGTCCGAACATCGGTCCGAACTTGTAAGTTCGGACCTGACGCGAGGACGAGTCTCCGTAAAAGTTTCGAAGTGTGTCCGAACTTGCAAGGTCGGACGCAAGTTCGGACACGAGGATTGTTTTGGCTTCTGACTCTCGACTTACGTCCGAACTTAGACGTTCGAACGTAAGTTCGGACTTTGGCATTTCTGTGACTTCTGACTCTCGGTCTCTGTCCGAACTTGCAAGGTCGGACGCAAGTTCGGACATGCCACTGTTTTGAGCATAACTTCTCTGTTTTAGCTCCGTGTTGAGTTCCGTTTGCGGGGTTGGATTCCCCTATCTGTGTACAAGCTTCTTATGCTGTTTTTATGCATTTCCATGCACTTAAGATCTGTTTTGTGAGCTTTTTGGTTTTGGGACCTAGTTACTTTGCTTCTGAGCCTTGGATAGTCGGGTCGGGCTGTCCCGTAGCATGCTGCGCAGGAATTCCTTCTGTTTATACTCCTTAGGGTCTCCCTTAGGACGTTATTTGACCGACGGGTCTGTTAGCTGTCTCTACGGCTTCTGTTGTGGGATCCTCGGATCCATAGGACCTTATGTGAGTCCTTCTGTTGTGTAGCTTGTTTCTAGTGTCCCACTCTTCTGTTTCTGATCTGAAAGTCCGACTGTGATTTGAAGTGATGTTCCCTTCTGCTCTGCTTTGTTTGTGGTTTCATTCTGTCTATTTATAACGCCTCCGCCTTCTCCTCTGTTTACAAGTGTTCTTCTGCTTCTGTTTTGAGTGGGCTTCCTTGAGGAAGTCTTCTGCTTGCTGGGCTGTTTAGCTCACCCCTTTACTTTGTTGCAGATTGAGCTGGGATCTTCTCTTCTCGTCCCCTTCTGGAGCTTCGTTTATTTTATGTGTCTTTAGACTTTGTTTGCTTGCGCATTGGACGCTTTAGTACTTTGTGTAGCCTTCAGGCCTCTCTCTTTGTATTTGACTTATAAGCATTTGGATCTTGTAAACTCTTTTGGGTATTTATACAAGTTTGTTATTTGGTTTTGGGATTCGTTTTGCTTAGAGCCTTGCGACGTTAGGTAGTAGACTCGCGGCGTGTAACGGCCCTAACTCCTAGGCCGGTTTTGGGGTCGTTACAGTTCTGTCCCGGCCTCTGTGGATGGCTCTGGGCAGGGCGGCTGGTAGATGGTCCAGCACCTCCTGTGCCACCTCGACCTCCTCCAGTAGTAGTAGCAGTTGGGGCTCTAGCAGTGGTCCCGGTGCGTGGCTTGTAGTTCCTGGAATCCGGGTTCAGGATGCATTCGAACGATATGTGCCCCTTCTTACCGCAGTGGTTGCAATCCACCAGGTTTCCCTTACAATCCTTGCCCGGGTGGTCCTTCGTGCACCACTTGCAGAAGTACTTTCTCGCAGGTTGGTTCCCTGTTTCAGTGTCAAGGTTAGTAATTGTGATAACAAAATGTAACCACATTGGAGATTCTAATTTATCTCACCCCTAAATGGCTGGGAGCGGAGTGGCTCAGCATCAGTATATGAGGGGACCATGGCCTTCTCGTTCCTCCCCTTGTAGAACTTTCCCTTCCTCTCGTAGTTCTGGGAAAAGTTCCCTTCATTTCCTCTTTCTCCATCCCCCTTCCTCTTGCCTAGCACAGAGTTCTGGTAGGCAATGGTGGTCTCGCAGTCATTCGCGTCATCCGCTAGCTCCTGTGGTGACAATATGTGTTAGTGGGGAAATCTTTGCGTACCAGAAATTCTAAATCATGTTCCATACCTGTAGGGTCATCCCTCTGGTGGAACCGATCATAGTCATGATCCTGAAGTTCAAGCCGGTGTGGAATTTATCCACCAGATACCTCGGAGCGTAAGCTCCCTCACCAATAACAGCGAGCAACTCCACAAATTTATTATAGTACTCAGCAACAGAGGAAGTTCCTTGCTTCAGCTGCTCGAACTCGTTCCTCATCCTCTTCTGCAGGTAGGATGGATAGAACTTGGCTCTCAGGGCCACCAAGAAGGCTGGGAAGCCGAAGTCCGCCTGGGCAGTCAGCTCAGCTCTGGCGGTCTGCCACCATCGATGCGCGGGTCCTTGGAGAAAGTAGGCCGCTATGTCCACCTGGCGACCCGCTGGAACGTGCAGAGAGGTGAAGGCCTTCTGCATCCTGTCGATGTATCTCTCTAAGGTCTTCGGTTCTGGCTGGCCTTCGTAGACTGGAGGGCGTAGATCGTTGACCGCCTTCAGCCAGTTGAACTCCCGGGGACCGTTAGGTGGTGGCGGTGGTGGCTGTGGGATCTAAGCCTGCTGCTGGGCTAATGCAGCCGTCACAATCTACGCTATGACCTCTGGGGTGACAGCGTCGGGTCCATAGCCTCCTGAGGGACCAGCTCCTCTTCCTCCTCTTCGAGACATCTAGCTGGTATTGATGGTTTTGTTACTCAGAAGGTGTATTGTTGAGTCTAAATATCTATGTAGTAAAGTATGTATATTTATAACGTCCTAAGGACGGTTCGTAGATACGTGAAGTAAAACATAAGTAGTAAAGTAAGTATCGGGTAAGGGTCACGCGCCTTTCTGGAATTCTCACTTCCCAATTCTACCCCAGTTCCCCAGTTTTAAGTGCACCTATAATCTAAGTATTTCACTCGGCTTGTTTTCTCGGGTTCAGAGCGTAACTGCGCTCTGATACCAATTTTTGTAACGCCCCTATTTAACATATTTATAGCGGAAATAAAATACTAAAGGCGTACAGACCTTGGGGTTCCAAACACCCGGCACCAAACCTCACCAATTTACAACTTGAAAGATTACAACAGTCACGGTCTGAACCTCGAGAAAACTTAACATAAATATAACAGCAGTAAAATACATTGACTCTCCACACAACCTAAACCCATCCCAATCACTCGTTCTCTTCGTGGCCACCTGTATAGTAATTCGTACCTACAAGATAAAACCAAGCAGCCCATCCCGGGAGGGGTGAGTCAGTTCCCTGGAATGGAACTGGTACGATTCTCCAAAACAAAACCTTTAAACATATCTCTTAAATAGGCAATAACTTGAAGTCAAACAACTTAAAACAAAACAGAGGGATAACGCACTTAAAAATCACCAAATCACAGATAACAGGATAAGGTTAGAGGTAAATAACAGAAAAGTAAAGTTAGTCAATCAAAAGTCACACCATGAGTTAGTGAACATCCAAAGCTTTAGTTAGAACCAATTCTAGTTAGGAGTAGAGAGACCCAAGTAGTCACAAGGACTAGGAATGAAAGAAGAGATCCAAGAACCAAACAACTCAAGAGTGGAATAACACCAATTGGGAGAGATGGCCCCCACCGCCAGATATAAATGTCCATATGGACGAGGGATATACAGCTCCCTGCTGTCAGATTTAAATGTCCTGGTGGACGAGGGATATACAGCCCCCTGTTGTCAAATATAAATGTCCTTGTGGACGTGGGATATACAGCCCCCTGCTATTACCAATGAAGACGTGCGCACGTCACAACAAGAGACTCAGCTCATGGATGAAACAATATCCATTGTCAAAGAAAGAATCACCAAGATTGTCTTTTTTCATATTTCCACTAGATCACTAACTACACCAGAGCAATACCAAAACACTCAGTCCTACAGAGTGCAGAAGAGTAAACCCTAGGTAGTTAATGTCTAATGAAACAACCAAACAGAAGGAACCAATAACCACGAAAGTTTCACATTCAAGGCTCAATTAGTCACATCAAGCTGAGTTAGCCACACAATAGTTTCCTTTGAAATCCAATCAAGCTCAGTTAGCGTTTTCCAAAACATTCCATAAAGTCTGTTAGCAAAAGTATCTGAGTACGAGAAATCGTACCTGGTATGTGAAGAACAATAATTAACTCGAATGAGTGGTCCCCCAATAGTAACCTATAATTAAGGTGTTCCAAGTGTCGATTAGTTAAGGGACTTATAAACTAATCATCCTCTATTCCTACTGATTTATAGTTCCAGGTTTACCATTACTCTCTCACAAAGGTTTGGGCTTGATTTTGTTAATTAAATCCATTGTTAGGCCAATTTCGTTTAATTTGGAATGATTTAGGATTTATCCCTGAGAGTGGCCCAAACTCTCTTTGAATTGTTTAAGTGGGCTTTTGGAGTTCATAAACTTGGGCTCAGTAGGTTAACCCAAGACCGTGTTACGTTTATTTTGTGTAATTAAACCCTTAAGTTATCAATGACTATTTTATTGCACACCGATTAAAATCCTAAAGTTTAATATATATATTCTTCTTATTATATCTCTCACAAGGAATGTTACTTCCTTCATCTATTTTCAATGTTTTTATATGTATATATATATATTTATATATATCTTTGTGTATTAAGGTTTATCCAGACATCTTAAAGAAATTTTTATTGTATTTAATCATGTTTAATAACTCTTAGGCATATCCACAACCGATATATGGTTTATAAAATAAAGTGTTTTCCTTTATTTATTTAATATATATACGTATGTACCTGTATTAGAATTTATTTAAGACATCCCCTATGTAGCTTATTGTATTTAAATTATCTTTATTACTTCAACATTTATTTGCATTCCATGTATGTTTTATAAAGTATTTCTTTTACTATATCTTAGGATATTAGCTTCTATAGTATTAAGTTAATATAAGTGTTGATTTATTTAGCTCCCTGTTTTACCCTAAGTTACTATTTTATTCCCTTTTTATATATGTGTATATATATATTTTTCCTTAGTTTTGATTAAGAATGTTAACTTCCAAATTATATAATAATTAAAATGTAGATTAGTTTAGTTCCTTAATTTAACATCAGTTTCTATTTTTATTTCTCTCATATAAGTATATATATATTTATATATAATCATATATATGTAAATAATTTTGCTTCACTTTAAAGTTAATTCCCAAAATACTTATAAACATACTGTTGCTAAATGTTAGTTTAATCTTTTCATTATTTCCCAACCTAAAAAGTTTATTATTAAACTATACTTCAATTTCTGTTACATTAAAAACCTTATATTATAAGTTATTCTTAAGAAAAATTCATAAACACAATTTTTAAACCCAATTACCATTGTCCAAAAACTCCCAAATTAAATATATAGTAGCTATAACATTTTAGACATATTATAAAATTTTTATTTCATAAAAATATCTTTTTTATTTAACCAAATAATTCCATAATACCCGTAACTTGCAAAAATCATAACCCACGTTTAAAAACTCCAAAACCATATTAATTTACATCAAAATAAACTATATTTTATAAGGAATCTATGGTTAAAATTTCAAGTCAAAATACATTCGGGAAGGTATTTCAATTAATTCAACAAGTTAGGGTTTAATTCTGAAAATATTGTAATTCATAACCAACTTAAACTCCCCAGATCTAATCTCGGCCGTCCGTTTCTAAAACTTACGATCGGACGGCCACTGAGTCTCGAGTTCTTCAGGAAATCAAAACTGATACCCGAGTACTAATCTGTTGATTTCTCTCAACTCACAGAACCAAATTCGATGATTTTTGTTTCTATGGATTTGAAATTCAATCCCGGTTCTAATGATACCAAATTTGCTAGCTAACATGCGGAATTCAGTGTTTTTCGATTCTGGTTTGAGGTTAGGGTTTATTTCGGGTTTCCGATTTCAATTCTCACAAATTCTCTCAATCTAACGCATAATAGATGAAATTGGAACATGGTTGAAATACCCCTAAATTAATTTAGGGGATTTCTTTTATAAAAACCCTAAACACTAAATTAGTATATGGTATTATTTAAAAATTATTTAGGGGACTTCTTATATTAAATTCTAAATAATAATACAATTTAAATTAATTTATTATATGGTTTTATGAATTTAATAACAAGATTTATAAGTCAACAAATCTTGGAAAAATTCCTAGACACTCCAATTATATTATAAAGATTTTAGAAATATTTGGAGCATTGATTTGAATCATAAAAATCAATATAAAATCCTAGAAACCTTAAAGCTTATTAAGCCTTGCTGGGGTTGACTTTTTGAGAATGGTCAAACCAGCCCATAAAACCTGTACCAATAAATAGTTTATGGAAAACCATGAAGATCGATAAAAAGAACGTCAAAAACGGATCATCCTAGCCAAAGTTATGATAGAATGAAGTTTAGAGCCAAAATTTTGAAAAGTGCCACGTGTCAAGACCACACGGGTCGCCGGTACTTAGCACAAAAATCGGCTAAGTATTCTCATTCTCACCAGTATTTTGCCCTTACTTGTGACGGCCGTATCTCACCCTGCGAAACTGAAACCCATATTTCCAGATTTTGCTGAAATCAGGTAAACTTCGTCTCGCCATAACTTCTTCGTTTCTCATCCAAATTTCATGTTATTTAGCTTGTTTGGAAGATCTCTAATCCCTCTACAACTTTCATGTTGATGACCAAGGCTGATACGTAATCGTTTGGAAGATCTAGGCGCCTAAAGTTCCTGATTTGTCACTCGCATAAAATCTTAGAAAAACGCAAGGTAAACTCGTAACTTTAGGACTAGATTTTTTTTTGTATATTGCGAATTAGATTAAGTTCTTGCTACCAATCTGTAGATCTATATCTCCTCTTTCGAATAAGCCCTATAACTTGTCCTAACTCGATCTGTGCTGCAACTTATGATTCAGCAAAGTTCGACCCTCAACAACTCGTAAAAGTTGCAACTTTCTAGAAAACGAGACTCGAATTCCCTTGTTGGCGCAATTCCGGTATGATTCCGACCGAATTCAACCATCTAGGTTACTCATTTTTGTATTCCCGTTCATTCCCCTCTATCAATTTAACCGATTACGCAATACATTGAGAGAATTTGTAGAAATTCAAATCGGAAACGACAAGAACCCTAACTCGTTAACCCAGAATCGAACTCGTAGAATACTGCATTATATGTGGAGAATTCAGTGTCAATAGATTCGTTTTCAATTTCGAATTCAACGAAACAAAAATCAGTCGATTTGGTTCTGTGAGTTGAGAGGAATCTGTGATTTAGTACTCGGGTTATCGTTTGAGGTTGGGGATGAACTCGCGATTCAGGGGCCGTCCGATCGTAGGTTTTAGAAACGGACGGCCGAGATTAGAACAGGGAAGTTTAAGTTGGTTAAGATTTATAATATTTCCATAATTAAACCCAAACTTGTCGAAATTATTTAATGACCTTCCCGAATGTATTTTGACTTGAAATTTTAACCATAGATTCCTTATAACATGTAGTTTATTATGATGTAAATTACTATCAGTTTTGAGTTTTTAAACGTAAGTTATGATTTTTGCAAGTTATGAGTATTATGGAATTATTTGGATAATTTAAAAAGATATTTTTATGAAATAAAAATTTTATAATATGTCTAAAATATCATAGTTACTATATATTAAATTTGAGAATTTTTAGACAGGAGGAAATAGGTCTAAAAATTGTATTTCTGAAATTTTTCGTAAGTTACCTTATAATATAAGGTTTTTAATGTAACGAAAATTAAAGTATGACTTATTAATAAACTTTATATGTTGAGAATAATATAAGAAGACTAAACTAACATGTAATACAGAATGTTAATACACATCTTAGGTATCAACTTTAAGTAATCACTTATATAGATAAGTAAAAAATAATATATATATATATATATATATATATAATAGAAATAAAATAGTAACTTAGGTTACATCAAGGAATTAAAATTAATCTATATTTGTATTAATTATGGAATAGAAGTTAATATACTTAATTGAACTAAGAAAATACTCTATTTTAGAACCAGATATTGGATGGTAGATATGTGAAGAGTTAATAAAATCATTAAGTACAAAAAAAACTACATAAAGGAAGTATTGAATAAATCCTAGTATATATATTCAATAAATAAATAAAATACCTTATGGAAATAGAATAAGAAGGAATTATAGGTTAGACTAAACCTATACCCTAATACTATTAAAAGAATATTGTAGAGGTGATGGTATATTAAATTAACGATTATGAAATCAAGCTTAAGAGTCATATTTGAATTTCTAAGATTTATATAAACCATATTAGAAATACATGTACTAATATTATTGTGTCAATGACCAAAATGTAAATCTCTAATGGGTTAGGTAATGATAAGTTGAGACTAGGGAAATTGTAATGGATTACATAAAATATTACAAAACAGATCTTATTATATAATCAATACTAAAATAGATGAATATTTTACATCTAATTGAGAGTGATTAATAAGCTGGATTTAAAATCATTCATAACATTTATAGTTTGAAAATAACCAATTTTAAGATAAAATGATTAAAAGGATTATGATATAAAAATATGATTAGGAAATTAATCTAAATAATAATTCAGTTTCCTAAAAAATTAGATAAGCCATAAAAATACATTTATTACCAATATCAAAATGGGAGATTATAATTTGTGATGTAGTTAGTTGTTAGAACTTGTAAAAGAGTTTGTAAAGAAATTAGATATTTAAAACTTTGAACCTTAATCGGAGGTGGAACTAAGTTACATAAGATATTATATTGATCTACTTTAGACACTAGAAATATTAATATGTTGTTGAATATAAAATACGAGAACTTTCATAATAGATTATCTTATTAAATAATTGTCAATTTCACTTATGAATGAGGATTTAATTCTTAGATAAATTTTACCTTATGTTAAGATATATGCTTATCCTAAAAACATAATAAAGGAATTAATTTATTAAGTTATCCCTTGAAACCTTAGGTTTTGTAAGCAATTTAAAATGCAATTTATGGACTTAAGTTATCGAAGTTAGTAAAAGGATATACGTAGTCTAGTAGGGAAGGTGTGGTAAGATAAAACTTTAGAAATTAAATATAAGTGAGGATACCTAAAAGGTTATCTTAAAACACCTTATTATATAGGTGATAAAAACCAATAATATTCTTGTGAATACTAAGGTAAGAGTTTGATAAGTCTAAGTTGATTAAATATAGTTATTCTAATATGGAAGTTAATTCAACATCCTTATGACAAGATTATTAGATGGTTATAATAAAAGTCATTCTGAACTAAGGATATGATAATGAGTTTAGTGGCTCAATTAAGTTATGTAAAAGTATAACAACACTATGATTTCTATATACAAGAAGTAGATCTTAATTAAGTTAAGGGGAAAACTTAATCATAATGGATTATGTGAACACCCCTACTCTAATCGAATCCTATATCTTTACTTATCATTATAATCGCAGCGGTAATCTCAACCATTGAACTACTGGTGTCACAGTTCTTACTCGCCCATACGAGTAATAACGTGCTTACTGATAGATTCTTAAAACGAAACAACTTCCCACAGTGACAACAAAGAGTAGATCTAACCTTCCCAAACCAATATAAAATACATTCACAGTGAGCATTCTAAAGTATCCCAATCCTATACAACGTTTCTAAGTTCGTATCAAAATGCAACAGGCAATTTAAAAAACTGTAATAATAAACTACCCAGCGGTCCTCTACTTTGCCGACACCAAGGAAGTGCATACCTGCAAAAAATGGTGTTTGTTTGGTATGGAATCGCCCTGCGAGTATGTTACTACATGACTGTCATGCCCCCTCGGACCCTTAGTTATTTGGTCGAGAGCATGCAATTCATTTCATGCAAGTAGTTTAATGTTAAAACTGTAAAGCAAACAATATATAGATTGAGTAAATTCAATTAACAAACAAGCCCGGCTTTACACATCGCATATAACAAACCAATGAAAGCGTTACAACGCTTATATGAGTACAGAGACTTCATTCCAACAAACACTTAATAGTTCATAATTGAGTTCGGCGACTCACCCGACCAAAACAATCCACCATAACCCACACATGAGTACAGTGACTTGACACAACTAGTTCATAACACACAATATGAGCACAAAGGCTCGTTCAAACAAATCCACCAACATACCACACATAACCACAAAGCACAACCAATGAACAACAAGGCTAAACAACGAGAATTATAAAGGAGTATAATCTCTCATCTTTGGCATTCAAGCCCAAATAATGTTCGCCTAATGTACGAGTTAATATAGTCGTTCGTAATTGTTCAGTCATGTCTAATGACAATGTCTCGTTAGAACGACGTGTCTCTAAGTTACCCATCTCTTATGGCGGGTCACCCACGGCAATAGGCACTCCAGCGGTGGAGTCTCTGTCCTACGAACAATCTGTAGTTCGTTGGAAATTTATCCAGATACTTACGGCTACCACACGGTATCCTAGTATCGTTAATGGATCACAGTTTACCCGCATACCTGAAAGGGTGTGAGTAGTTGGTAGATAATTTTAAACTTCGGGACGAAGTTTCTTTTAAGGGGGATCTACTGAAATACCCCTAAATTAATCTAAATTAATTTAGGGGATTTCTTTTATTAAAACCGTGGAATTTGGAAATGGAAATGTATGGAATAAAGAATTGGTATGGAAGTTGGTCAGCACACTGAAGCGGTGTGAGTAACTGTTAGTTGATTCTAAACTTCGGGTCGAAGTTTCTTTTAAGGGGGATCTACTGAAATACCCCTAAATTAATTTAAACTAATTTAGGGGATTTCTTTTATAAAAACCCTAAATAATATTATTAAACACTAAATTAGTATATGGTATTATTTAAAAATTATTTAGGGGACTTCTTATATTAAATTCTAAATAATAATACAATTTAAATTAATTTATTATATGGTATTATGAATTTAATAACAAGATTTATAAGTAAACAAATCTTGGAAAAATTCCAAGACACTCAAATTATATTATAAAGATTTTAGAAATATTTGGAGCATTGATTTGAATCATAAAAATCAATATAAAATCCTAGAAACCTTAAAGCTTATTAAGCCTTGCTAGGGTTGACTTTTTGAGAATAGTCAAACCAGCCCATGAAACCTGTACCAATAAATAGTTAATGGAAAACCATGAAGATCGATAAAAAGAATGTCAAAAACGGATCATCCTAGCCAAAGTTATGATAGAATGAAGTTTAGAGCCAAAATTTTGAAAAGTGCCACGTGTCAAAACCACACGGGTCGCCGGTACTTAGCACAAAAATCGGCTAAGTATTCTCATTCTCACCAGTATTTTGCCCTAACTTGTGATGGCCGTATCTCACTCATCCTTTAGAATTTTTTAGTGTCGTCTTCTTCATTTTCTTCTCCTTAATCTCCTCTTTACAACCATAGCTCACACATAACCTAACTCTTCCTACATCCACCGGAAAATCGATCTAAAGTAGCCACCCTGCGAAACCGAAACCCAGATTTCCAGATTTTGTTGAAATCAGGTAAACTTCGTCTTGCCATAACTTCTTCGTTTCTCATCCAAATTTCGTGTTCTTTAGCTTGTTTTGAAGATATCTAATCCCTCTACAACTTGCATGTTGATTACCAAGGCTGATTCGTAATCGTTTGGAAGATCTAGGCGCCTAACGTTCCTGATTTGTCACTCGCATAAAATCTTAGAAAAACGCAAGGTAAACTCGTAACTTTAGGACTAGATTTCTTTCTGTATATTGCGAATTAGATTAAGTTCTTGTTACCAATCTGTAGATCTATATCTCCTCTTTCGAATAAGCCCTATAACTTGTCCTAACTCGATCTGTGTTGTATGATTCAGCAAAGTTCGACCCTCAACAACTCGTAAAAGTTGCAACTTTCCAGAAAACGAGACTCGAATTCCCTTGTTGGCGCAATTCCGGTATGATTCCGACCGAATTCAACCATCTAGGTTACTCGTTTTTGTATTCCCGTTCATTCTCCTCTATCAATTTAACCAATTACGCAATACGTTGAGAGAATTTGTAGAAATTCAAATCGGAAACGACAAGAACCCTAACTCGTTAACCCAGAATCGAACTCATAGAATACTGGATTATATGTGGAGAAATCAGTGTCAATAGATTCGTTTTTCAATTTCGAATTCAACGAAACAAAAATCAGTCGATTTGGTTTTGTGAGTTGAGAGGAATCTGTGATTTAGTACTCGGGTTATCGCTTGAGGTTGGGGATGAACTCGCGATTCTGGGGCCGTCCGATCGTAGGTTTTAGAAACGGATGGCCGAGATTAGAACAGGGAAGTTTAAGTTGGTTAAGATTTATAATATTTCCTTAATTAAACCCAAACTTGTCGAAATTATTTAATGACCTTCCCGAATGTATTTTGACTTGAAATTTTAACCATAGATTCCTTATAAAATGAGTTTATTATGATGTAAATTAATATCGGTTTTGAGTTTTTAAACGAATGTTATGAGTTTTGCAAGTTATGAGTATTATGGAATTATTTGGATAATTTAAAAAGATATTTTTATGAAATAAAAATAAAATATCATAGTTACTATATATTAAATTTGAGAATTTTTAGACAAGAGGAAATACGTCTAAAAATTGTATTTCTGAAATTTTTCGTAAGTTACCTTATAATATAAGGTTTATAATGTAACGAAAATTAAAGTATGACTTATTAATAAACTTTATATGTTGAGAATAATATAAGAAGACTAAACTAACATGTAATACAGTATAAACATCTTTAGGTATCAACTTTTAAGTCAAGTAAAAAAATGTATATGCATATATATATATATATAAAAGAAATAAAATAGTAACTTAGGTTAAATCAAGGAATTAAATTAATCTATATTTGTATTAATTATGGAATAGAAGTTAATATACTTAATTGAACTAAGAAAATACTCTATTTTAGAAACCATATATTGGATGTAGATATGTGTAAGAGTTAATAAAAATCATTAAGTACAATAAAACTACATAAAGAATGTCTTGAATAAATCCTAGTATATATATTCAATAAATAAATAAAAGAAATAAAATACCTTATAGGAAATAGAATAAGAAGGAATTAATAGGTTAGACTAAACCTATACCTAATACTATTAAAAGAATATTGTATGAGGTGGTATATTAAATTACGATTATGAAATCAAGCTTAAAGAGTCATCTTTGAATTTCTAAGATTTATATAAACCATATTAGAATACATGTATAATATTATTTGTCAATGACCAGAATGTAAATCTATAATTGGGTTAGGTAATTGATAAGTTGAGACTTAGGGAAAATTGTAATTAGATTACATAAAATATTACACAAACAGATCTTATTATATAATCAATAATAAAATAGATGAAATATTTTTACATCTAATTGAGAAGTGGATTAATAAGCTTGGATTTAATCATTTCATAACATTTATAGTTTTGAACAATAACCTAATGTTTTAAGATAAAATCGTTAAAAGGATTATGATATAAACTTTGATTAGGAAATTAATCTAAATAATAATCCTTAAGTTTCCTAAAAATTAGATAAGCCATATAAAATACATTTATTACCAATATTCAAAATGGGAGATTATAATTAAGTGATATATTTAGTTGTAGAACTTGTAAAAGAGTTGTAAATGGTAATTAGATATTTAAAACTTTTGAACCTTAATCGGATGGAACTAAGTTGCAAAAGATGTTATATTGATCTACTTTACGACACTAGAAATATTAATATGTTGTTGAATATAAAATACGCGAACTTTTCATAATAGATTATCTTATTAAATAATTGTCAATTTCACTTATGAATGAGGATTTAATTCTTAGATAAATTTTACCTTATGTTAAGATATAATGCTTATCCTAAAACATAATAAAGGGAATTAATTTATTAAGTTATCCCTTTGAAACCTTAGGTTTTGTAAGCAATTTAAAATGTATTTATGACTTAAGTTTATCGAAGTTAGTAAAAGGATTATACGTAGTCTATGTAGGGAAGGTGTGTAAAGATAAAACATTTAGAAAATTAAATGTAAGTGAGGATACCTAAAAGGTTATCTTAAAACACCTTATTATATAGGTGATAATAAAACCAATAATATATCTTGTGAATACTAAATGTAAGAGTTTGATAAGTCTAAGTTGATTATAATATAGTTATTTCAATATGAGAAGTAATTCAACATCTTATGACAAGATTATTAGATGGTTATAATAAAAAGTCATTCTGAACTAAGGATATGATAATTGAGTTTATGCAACACCCCAACTAACATTAACACGCTTAACAACAAACTGCAGCGGAAAACATACTTCATCACATTACTTAACTCGTTGGTGTTACACGCCGTTAACCACCCACGTGGCTAACAAGGCTATTACATATACATTGTATCGGTCTGATGGACTAGATTCCCGAGCGACTACACATTTCTGTCCCTTCCCATTAATAACAACAACATACATATACCTTCCAACTGTACCGAGTATTTAACAACTAATGCCGATATCAATTTCGGTCTTACTACACCTACTGTACATATACAACTTAAATGACTACCCATGTACAAACGACTACCCCGTCCTACTCTTGAACGGCTTCCAGCTCCTTGTACTTGAAATAGGAAAAAGAAGAGAAAGGGTGGCCCCCAAGGGGCTCAGCACCTTTGCTGGTATGGTAATCCCGCAGCCCGCATGCTACCGGGCCACGCACAACTATTTGTCATCTTAGCATGCGGTTGATTACATTTAAATCATGCATGTACTCCAATAACACAAAACACATTACATACACACAACAATAGGGCTCAACAAACAGACAACACATCTACACTTAATAGATCACTCTTTGTGTTCTTTGACCCTAGAGTGTTTCTCCTTTAATGGAGCTATTTCCTTAATAGACGACACTTACCCACTAGTCGAGTTATCCATAAACGTCTCTTAATAAACTGGGATACATATCCATGATCCACATACTTCACATTTAAACAACACATTTCACCTTAAATGTACATATAACATAATTCCGCAATAAGAATTGTAGTACAACAATAACACATAACATAACGGGAACGGTTCTCTTTAGGAACCGACCCAAACATAGTTAATTCACTGGTGAGCCTAGAGGATGATATCACCCTCATGTTAAGCTCGTTATACAACACTCATTACCATCCTAATAGTCGGACGAGTAACTTAACTTAAAGATGGATCGGATATAGTGATCCGAACACAACATACATAATCCCCAACAGACGTGAGTCAAGAGCCTTGGTTAAGCTCAGGGGTGATCGAAGACCAATGAAGGAAGACAACCAACAGAGAGGAAGCTCAAGAAACTGTGTACAACAACTCCCAAACAACGCGCGACCGGAACTACCGGATTCCTCACCCCCCACAATATATAAATATTCACAGATAAAGACTCCGCTGTGGAACCTATCACATCAGCACACAATACAGTATTACAACTGAGTTAATCACACAAAGGAGGTCATACATTTACAGCAACATCACACAACTAACTCACACATAGCCGTGGTTAGAACGTTCCTTAGGTTGGAAACGTTATTACCGGATACCGTTCTCTTACGTTTACCTAATAATGGTTAACTAGCCTTTCATGCGCATTCGGGGTTACCGGTATCAGTTCGCAAACACACAACAACAATAACGACTGTAAACTCGTTTACATGATTTATCTTATAACGTGGCAAACACACAAAAAACACATTGGCATACAAGCCGGTGTAATCCGGTAGGACACAGGTTGCAAGAAAACCATACCTGTCACCGGGGTTTCACTCTAATGTACCATCACATGTTCCTCGTAACATCTTGAACAACTGGTAACATTACATTTACTTTCGTTAACATCGGGGTAACTTGATTGTTTAAAGTCTAATGCTTATGACTTACTCCCGTTAATCAGTTAAATAACTTCACATTTTTAACTTGTTTTACTTTTACATTTTAACACAACTTTTCACCCAAATTACATTATAACTCACTTAGCATGTCCTTAACAATCTCATAACATCATTACTTATCAATCCCCATCATTAGATATCATTTTCTAACCTTAAACAAAGTTTTTGGTCAAAACAGCACCTTGTCCGAACTTGTGTCCGGACTTCCCAAGTTCGGACACTGTTCGAGACTCAAAAGGGTGCAAACTGACGAATGTCCGAACATGCGTCCGAGCTTCCCAAGTCCGGACACTGTCGAGGCCAAAACAGAGAATAGAGGTAGGTGTGTCCGAACGTCCAAATTCGGACGGTAGTTCGGACACTGGTTGAAGCTCAGGAAACTTACGCGCAACAGGGCATGTCCGAACGTCCATGTTCGGACGGAAGTTCGGACGTGCCAAGAACCTTATTTTCTACTCCCTTAAACACTTACTCATTTCTTGCCAAAATGCCCAACACTTATAGTATTTCCCCCTTAGGTTTATAGCATGTTCCCACACATTATTTAGCCCTCCAAAATACTTTATGTCCTTCCAAGAATTTTCTCCACAAGTTCACACATCTTCCTTACAACACCTTACTTCCTCATTGGTACCAAAACTTGTATAAATCCTTAACACAACTCACCATGATCTTGAAGTATCCTTAAAACATTCATTTGTATCCTAAATCCTCCAAGATAACACCCAAGACATTTTAATACCTAAGAAGACCTTATTTCACCTTCTTTCACAAATTTAAACCCTAATCATTCCTAGTTCAACCTAGGTCACCAAACATCATTTGAACACTTAAAACTCCTTCATTAACCAAATTTTGACATAGTTTCTCTTGTATCTTCTTACACTAAAACACTTAGGTTTTCACCTTTTCACAACCAAAGACACTTAATCACTTAATACACATTCCTTACACACAAACATATTGTTTTTCCTCCTTCACCCATCCAAGACATTCATCTTCACAAAGAATGTTCTTTACACACAACAAAACCCTTAAACTACACTACATAACAATATAGTGCATAATCTTAAATTGCTTGGCTCTTAGGCCCTTGAATTGCATTAAACTTAAACACTGAATTTCCCACATATATATTGCCTTTGACCTGCAAATACACACAACACCTCATATGCCTTTAACAACCTCCTTATGAGTACTTTACTAGCTCATTCGCCATTGGCTCCTTAGGTATTTTATTAAGCAATACAAGCTCATTTTTCCTTAGGAATTAAATTACATTAGGTTAGCACATTTACCTCTTTTCTTCAAGATTTTTACTTGAACACTCTTGTTCTTCCTTGTTTGGAAATCGGCAAGAGGACTTGGTTACTTGTCAATGTTCTAATCAATATACAAGTAAAACCAATGAGCATTCAAGCTTCATGCTTAAACTCATTTACAAACCCTAGGTTATATACATTGTCTATACACTTTAGGATAGTTGTTTTACCTTGGAATAAAAAGAGAGCTTGAATAAGCATCAAGAGAGGACTCCTCCTTGTCCTTTAAAGATTGAAATGGAGCTATGAAAGAACAAGAGAAGACACCATCAAATGGTGATTTTCGGTCACATACAAAAACAAGAGGGAATGGAGTTTTTCTTTGATTTTCCTTACCTTGAAGCAAAGGAGAATGACAGGGCATGAAAATATGAGCTCAAGCTCCTTCAATGATGAATCTCCATGGCACCGAAATGGAGCTTTTGAAGATTTGAAAAGATAGTAGTGTAGAGCTTGCTCCAACTAGAAGAATGGTGGTCTTGAAATTGAATTTGGACCATGGAGTCATGAGTTACAAGCATTCAAAGATGGAGATGGCATGATTTACTGTAGCAAACCGAGAATGGAGAAGCGAGGGAGGTTGGAGACGGTGGAAGTGAGTGGGAAAGGAAGAAATGAAATGAGGTGTTTGCTTTTACAAGATATTTATGTTATAAAGTAACTTTCTTCCTTTACTTACTTTTCCTTCCTTTCCTTAATTGATTTTTTTACATGTTGGTGACTCACCATAGTAAAACCGGCCCCCATCATCTACTTAGGGGTATAATAGTCTTTGTTGACCAACTAACTTACTTATATTGACTTATGTTATAAATTAGCTTATTTTAGTTACTATTCACAAACTAAGGCACATATTTATGAAATTTTTTATTTCCCATTGATTTAGACTTCCTAATGTGACACTAAGTAGTACACATGTTAATTAAAGAGTAATGATGGACATTTAGCCATTCAAAACTCATTTACAAGACAATTTTTCAAAAATGTGCTTTAAGACTCCTTAAAGCACATTTTGTGTTTTAACTTGTTTTCAAGCTTGGTTTTATTTGGTAATTGGTTTAATATGTTCATTAACATGTAAATAAGGTATAGGTATGACCTTTAGGTCCTATACAAATTTATCCCAAGCTTAGAGCACATTTTTGCCCATATTGACTTTAAGGTATTTATTTGTGTTTTGTTTGGTTTAATTGTCTACCAAGGTTTCCTAAGGACTTAATTAGCCTTATTAAATCATAATTGAATATTATTAAGTCTTGGTAGGCTCTTTGGGTCCTAACCAAGTTCACTCCAAGCTTAGAGCATGTTTTTGCTCAAACTGTATTTATGGTACTTTATTGTTTTACTAAGGTTTAAATCGTTCACTAACGTTTCTAAGGCACTTTTAGCCTTAATATACCATAGTTTAATGTTTAAGCAACATATCAAGGTTTGGGGTATTTCAGTTTAGTGGCTCAATTAAGTTATAGTAAAATGTATATACAACACTATGATTTCTATATACAAGATGTAGATGTTAATTAAGTTAAGGGGAAAACTTAATCATAATGGATTATTTAATAATATTGATAAAATACATAATCATTACATTGTAAATAATAGTATAACATTCTAAGATAAACCTATCATAGGTCATAATACGATGTTTATTCTAAATTAAGAATAAAAATATTGAGCTTAAGAATTGGTATTGAAATTCTAAGGTTTATTGAATAACATAAAATGCATTTATGACATAAGGGTCTCAAGAGTCTTGAATTGAGAATTAGGGTTAAGTATGAGTAAAGTGGATAAGAGTGTAAAATTAACAAGTGTTAATAACATACATTCCCTAGTCTTACAACCTTGGGTTATACAACATTCTAAGATAAGTCAAAGGTTATACGTAACATTTAAGTGAGGGCTTAAAAGACAATTAAGACTTAGAAATAAGAGTGAGGAATTTATTTAAGTTTAACTTAGGCTACAAGTTATTGATGTTAGACTACCTTTAATATTCCTCAGAGTATTATTGATTATTTGCACAAGTCGACTAGAACTGCTACAACAATTACCAGGTACGATTTCTCGTACTCAGATACTTTTGCTAATGGGCTTTATGGAATGTTTTGGAAAACGCCAACTGTTCTTAAATGGATTTCTAAGGAAAGCTGTTTGTGTGACTAACTCAGCTTGATGTGACAAACTGAGCCTTGAATGTGAAACTTACGTGGTTATTGGTTCCTTCTATTTGGTTGTTTCATTAGACATTAACTGCCTAGGGTTTACGCTTCTACACTCTGTAGGACTGAGTGTTTTGGTATTGCTCTGGTAGTTAGTGATCTAGTGGGAATATGGAAAAGGACAATCTTGGTAATTCTTCCTTTGACTCTGGATACTGTTTCATCCATGAGCTGAGTCTTTTGTTGTGACGTGCGCGCGTCTTCAATGGTAATAGTGAGGGGCTGTATATCCCCTGTCCCAAAAGGGACGTAGTAAACAGTGAAGGGTTGTATATCCCCTGTCCCAAAAGGGACGTAGTAAACAGTGAGGGGCTGTATATCCCCTGTCCTAAAAGGACGTACTTGGCGGTGGGGGCCATGTCTCCCAATTGGTTATATTCCACTCTTGAGTTGTTGGTTCTTGGATATCTTCTTTCATTCCTAGTCCTTGTGACTTCTTGGGTCTCTCTACTCCTAACTGGAATTGGTTCTAACTTGAGCATTGGATGTTCACTAACTCATAGTGTGTTTTTTTGGATTGACTAACTTTACCTTTCTATTATTTATCTATATCCTTAACTTGTTATCTTTGACTTGGTGATTTTAAAGTGCCTTGTTTCCCTATTTTACTTTCAAGAGATTGATCTCAAGTTACTATTTATTTGAAGAATTATGTTTTAAATGTTGTTTTGGAGAATTGTACCACTTCCATTCCAGGGAACTGACTCACCCCTCCCGGGGTGGGCTGCTTGGTTTCATCTTGTAGGTACGAATTGTTTATACAGGTGGCCACGAAGAGCATGAGTGATTGGGAAGGGAATTAGGAATTATGGAGAGTTATTCTGTTTTACGTTCAGTTTTGTTTACGTTGTTTTCTTGAGTTCAGACCGTAACTTAGATAATTGTAATGGTTGTAATTGGTGAGGTTGGTACCGGGTGTTTGGAACCCGATGGTCTGTAATCGCCTTAGTATTTTAATTCCGATGTAAATACGTTAAATAGGGGTGTTACAATGGTTCTGACCGGTAATGCAATGTCGATTAGCAAAATCGAAAGAATTTGAAGGAAAACTCACCGGAATTGCACAAATCGAAGGAATTCGACTTCGATTTCTGGAAAAACCCAACCTTTACGAACTGATTGAGTAGCCAACTTTGCAACACTATAATTTTCAGTACAGATCGAGTTAGGCTTTGTTCTTGGGCTTAATCTAAAGAGGAAACATAGCTCTACACATTGATAGCAAGAACTCACTCTAACTTGCACTACACAGAAAGAAATCGGAGCCGAAAGTTACGAGTTTATACCTTGTGTTTTCTGGAAAAATCTACGATTTTGTGTGGTGACGAATCCAAAACTTTAGACACCACGCTCTTCCAAACGGTTGGGAATTGGCTTTGGTCATCAACATGAAAGTTGTAGAGGTATTAGAGATCTTCAAAACAAGCTAAAGAACACAAAATTTGGCTGAGAAACGAAGAAGTTATGGCGAGACGAAGTTTACCTGCTCAATTGTTTTTTCTGGAAAACTGGTTACGGTTTTGCGGGTAGGCTACTTTGGAACGATTTTCCGGCTGATGTATAATGAATTGGTTTGTGTATGAGTTATGGTTGGAAAGAGCATTTGTAGGAGAAGAGTATGCAAAAGACGGCACTCAAAAATTCCAAAAGATGAGAGAGATATGGATGTCACAAGTTAGGGCAGAATCTGAAATTGGTTAGCGAAAAACAAGAAGATAAAAATCGACTAAGTGTTGGGCGCGTATCCCGAGGCGCGCGGGTGAGTCAGCAGACTTGCCACATCAGCATCTTTCAAAATTTTGGCTCTAAACTTCATTTTATCATAACTTTGGCTAGGATGATCCGTTTTTGACGTTCTTTTTATCGATCTTCATGGTTTTCCATAACCTATTTATTGGTATAGGTTTCATGGGCTGGTTTGACTATTCTCAAAAAGTCAACCCTAACAAGGCTTGAGAAGCTTTAAGGTTTCTAGGATTTTATATTGACTTTTATGTTTCAAAACAATGTTCCAACTCTTTCTAAAATCTTTATAATATACTTGGAGTGTTTAGAAATTTTTCCAAGATTTCTTGACTTATAAATCTTATTATTAAATTCATAATACTATATAATAATATATAGTAATCCAATATTTAATAGTATTCTTTAGGATTAAATGGAAGAAATCCCATGATTTAATTTTCATAATTCCATATAAGGATATAATGATTTATTGTTCACAATTACATACTATAATATAATTTATAGTATTATTTACGGTTTTAATAAAAGAAATCCCCTAAATTAATTTAAATTAATTTAGGGGTATTTCAGCTTCTCTTGTATCACCTTACGCCAAAACACATAGTTTTCCACCATTATACAATCAAGAACACTCAGTCTCTTAATATACATCCTTACACACAAACACATGGTTTTTCATCCCTTAACCATCAAAGACATTCACCTTATCAAGAGATGTTCTTTACACACAACTAAACCTTTAAACTACACTACATCACAATATAGTGCATAAACTTAAATTGCTTGGCACTTAGGCCCTTAAATAACATGGCTCTTCGGCCCTTAAATTGCATTAAACTTAAACACTGAATTTCCACATTTAAATGCCTTTAACCTGCAAATACACACAACAAGGCTCCCATGTCTTTTTAGTCCACCTTGTGGATAGTTTTCTAGCTCATTTCCCATTGGCTCTTTAGGTTATTTATTAAGCAAATATAGCTCAATTCCCTAGTACACAAAACTACATTAAGAGAGGTCATTTACCTCTTTGTTTTCCAAGCTTTCTCACTTGTTTTCTCTTGTTCTTTCTTGATTGAAAATCGGCAAGGAGCTTTTATCACTTGTCAATCTTCTAACCAATACACATATAAGGGTAATGAGCATTAAGTTTTAATACTCAAACTCATAATTGAACCCTAGGTTACATAAGTGTCTTAAAACACTACAATTGATGTTTACCTTTGGAATTTGAAAGAGAACTTGAATAAGTAGCAAGATAGGACTCCTCCTAGTCCTTTGAAGATTGAATCAAGCTAAACGAAGAGCAGGATAATGCACCATTAAGGGGTGAATTTTCGGCTATACACAAAAGTGAAAAGAAACTTAGATTTTCTTTGATTTTCCTTACCTTGAAGCAAAGGAGAATGACAAGGCATGGAAAGATGAGCTCAAGCTCCTTTAATGGAGATTATTCATGGCTCCAAAATGGAGTTCTTGAAGATTTGAAAAGAGGGAAATGAAGAGCTCACTCTAACTAAGACAAAGGTAGTCTTGAAATTGAATTTGGATCATGGAGCTAAGAGCTACAAGGATTTGAAGATGGAGAATGTATAGGTGATGTAGAAAAATCGAAATGGAGAAGGGAGGATGAAGATAAGTGACGGTGGGAGCAAGGAAGAATGAAGGAAAAGTGAGGAGAGAGGTAAGATTTGGAGATATTTATGTTATAAAGCAAAAGTGACCTTTTTACTTACTTTTTCTTTCTTTCTTTTAATTAACTAGCACATGGTGGTGAGTCACCACATAGAAAACCATCCCCCCTCCTTTAATTAATATACATAAGGCCTTGTTTGACCAATTAAACAACGTATGTTGACTTATAACTTAAACTAGCACTATTTGAGCACTATTCACAAATTAAGGCACATAATTGTGAAATTTTTGATTTCCCATTGATTTAGGATTCCTAATGCGATACTAAGTGGCACAAATGTTGATTAAGGAGTAATAATGGACATTTAGCCACTCAAAACTCATTTCAATGACAATTTTTCAAAAATGTGCTTTAAGGCTCCTTAAAGCACATTTCGTGTTTTAACTTATTTTCAAGCTTGGTTTTCTTTAGTAATTGATTTACTATGTTCATTTACATGTAAATAAGGTGGAATGACCTTTAGGTATAATACAAGGTTACACCAAGTCTAGAGCAAGTATTTGCTTAAATTAACTTTATGGTGTTTTCTTTGGTTTAATTGTCTAACAATGTTTCCTAAGGACTCAATTAGCCTTATCAAATCATAATTGAATATTATTAAGTCTTGGTAGGCTCTTTGGGTCCTGACCAAGTTCATTCCAAGCTTAGAGCATGTTTTTGCTCAAACTGCCTTAGTAGCACTTTGCTGTGTTTACTATGGTTTAATTTACTTAATAGCATTTCTAAGGCACGTTTTAGCCTAAATATACCATAGTTTAATATTTAAACAACATATCAAAGTTTGGGGTATTTTAGTATGACAGTACGGCTGTATTTATTTGGGATTTGGGTAGACGCCCACTTGTCGACGTTTATGGAGATGGACTTAGTATGATGTATAGGAGTTATTTCGTTGTCATAGCGGTTTGTGGTGTTGTTGGTTTTAGTTTCTGCTTCGTTACTCGCATGGGCGAGTAATGGCAGGTGACACCCGAGTGTGAATTATTGTTGTGTAATTATCCGCTGTAAGACGTATTTATTTTCTATTAATGTGAGTGATTATTACATGTTTATTGAGAGGGGTGTTACAACTATAACCAATGCTCGCGTTGTGGAGTGTACATAGATGCATAATATGTCTACGTTAACTGATTCATCACCGAATTTACCATCATCCGTAAATATTTGGCTCGTATTAAATAGATGACCTGCGTCTACGTTAACTGATTCATCATCGAATTCACCATCATTCTTACCCTAAGCAGAAACAATCAATACTTCCGTTCAGTCATGTGATACAACTCGTAAATGGGAAAACTACGTACTTAAGAAGAAATACACATATATTAGACAAATTACCAGCAAAGTATATCATAACAAAGTAGACGAAAATACGAACGCGTCGGCGTAAACGGATCGACAAACGGAGCAATAACGAAGAAGATATAGTGATTTTAAGACCGGAACCCGGCACCAACAGAGAAGGGCCGGTGTCGGCACAGGTAAGGAAGGAACAGCGCGGGCGCCGAAGAGGAAGAGGGGGCACCGGCGCCGGTTTGGATGGGATGGCGCCTGCGCCTTGTGTGATAAGCTGGCGGTAGCGCCGGGTTCGTCTGCTACTCGGGAATCCTTTTTTACTTTTTTTCAGACAGTTTTTAACAAATTTTGCCTACATTAACACCTAAATTGGTCATTTTCCGACTGAGCGTATTAAAATTCCGACTGCGAGTAATGAAATTTGGATACACGTCGTAATATGTCATAAATTGTGGGTAAATATGATAATTTTTGAAAAACATTGAAATAGGAGCAAAATAGTCATTTTTCGACTGAGTGAATTAGAATTCCAACTGCACCTAGTGACCTCTTTAAGATATATTGGAACGTTTTATGTTTGGATTTCATATAAAAATAACAAATTGTCATACATAAAACAACCAATACTAAAACAATCACGAATATTGGCCTAGGCGAACAGGGAAAGAGCTCTATTATTGAGTTAAAGCTGAGTAAATTGTTGAGTTAACCTATGTAGGATTATTCCTTACTTTTTGTACTTTGGTTTTCTTGTAAAACGTTATAAACTTCAATTGCCCAGGTCACATAATTATGAAAAATAATGTCTTGTTTCAAAAAAAAAAAAGAAAAATAATGTCAATCTGATCCGAGAAATTATAAAATTCTCACGGCATCTCCTATATAAACTTGTCTCCAGACTCTCCACCTGCTACGAACCCTCTATTAGGAATACAATCATACATCCAATAATTTAACATGCAGGGCGGTGGCTGTTCATATGGAGCGAGAGCTGCTGTGACTGTAGACCTGGGGAAGAAACCAAGCGAGCAGAAGTTTCCCCTTCACAACCGGTGGCACCCTGAGATACCACCTGTTGCAGAGGTCCAAGTTGGAGATCTTTTCCGAGTTGAGATGCTAGATTTCACCGGTGGTGGCATCACGAAAGACTCGTCTTCTGCCCAAGATGTCAAATACGCTGATCTCTCTGTCGTAAGTTAAATTCTCCCAACTGCGACTTCTGATCTCTTTACATATTTATTAAATTTGAGGTTATGATTTATGAAAACCAACTATTAAATTTGCAAGGTAATTTGGTAAAGCTTTGATAGCAACTGAAGCGTCACCGCTTGAAAACAGTATAAATCCATCAATTTATGAGATGAAGGGGAAGCAATTGCATAAAGTTCCTCAAATTCAGAAAGAGTAATTTTGAATGCTAAAATGAGGATAGAACCAACTAGTTAGAATAAAATCAGCCGTTGAAGTCCCATCACGAGCTGTAAGCTTTATTTATCCCCTTAATTAATCAGACGTCATCTTCCAAATGGGAATGTACACATTTTTCCTTAGGACCACTTTTAACTTTATATCCAAAGAATTAAAGACCACTGAATCAAAGTCTACCACACTCTTCCCTTCTAGTAATAGTCTTTTTGCTCAGCTCAGCAGCCTTTCCCCTCACTCTGTCCAAAACAATACTAAAACTGGTTATGGCTTTCCCGAGTCCAAAACTTGTGGTGCCCATTGATCTGAAACGAAAACCATGGGAGCAACAGATCCCACTTCACAACCGTTGGCACCCTGGAATACCCTCGGTTGCTCAAGTTATCTCAGGGGAGCTCTTTAGAGTAGAAATGATGGATTGGACTGGAGGTGCTGTAGGTGACAATACTGATGCGTCTGATGTGAAATTTCTCCAACTCTCAACAGTAAGCTAACAACATTATAGTAAAGAAACTTTCTGTCTCGTAATTAATTAAGCTTTTCCGTGTAAATATCTGAATGGTAGTAAAGCGGTGTGTAATTTCCATAATTGAGATACGTTACATATAGGTGCATTATTTGAGTGGGCCAATCAAGGTTTTGGATAAGGATGGGATCCCAGCCAACCCAGGAGACCTACTTGCTGTTGAAATATGCAACTTGGGTCCCCTCCCTGGAGATGAATGGGGTTACACAGCGACTTTTGATAGGGAAAATGGTGGTGGATTTTTAACAGATCATTTTCCATGTGCAAGTAAAGCTATATGGTATTTTGAAGGCATATACGCCTATTCCCCGCATATACCTGGTAATTAATATTTTAAGAATATTCTTCATGATTTATATAGGATTTCTTTCTTCTATTGTTAACTAATTAATTATTTTCCATTAAGCGTGTTAATTATATTTTTTTAGAGTAATATAGAGTACTAAATCCTAGCCCTTTTTCTTAACAGGGGTACGTTTCCCGGGACTCACACACCCTGGAATCATAGGGACTGCACCATCCATGGAGCTGTTGAACATTTGGAATGAAAGGGAAAGAAAACTAGAAGAAAATGGATTGAAAACCTTTAACTTGTGTGAGGTTCTACACTCACGCCCGCTAGCAAACCTGCCGTCTTCCAAGGGTTGCCAACTAGGAAAGGTACATCAAGTAAATTGATCAGTCATTTCATCAGCTTCCTTAATTTCCCTGGCCGCATATAATACATAGTTTCTTACGGATAGATCCAAAAACATAACCCTGAGTGGGAGAGGATTGCTTCAGAGGCGGCGAGGACGATTCCAGGGCGTGAAAATGGAGGAAATTGTGATATTAAGAATCTCAGCAGAGGTTCTAAGATTTACCTCCCAGTGTTTGTGGAAGGAGCTAATTTGAGTACAGGTGATATGCACTTCTCGCAGGGTGATGGTGAGGTCAGTTTCTGTGGAGCAATTGAGATGAGTGGTTTTCTCGAACTCAAGTATGTCTTAATTCTTACATCCTTATGCAAGTATATATCCAACTAATTAACAAAAAGCGGCTCATTGCAACTTACTAATTAATTAGCTCACTATTAATTAATCTTATTTACCACCAATTACTTGTAGGTGTGACATTATTAGAGGAGGAATGAAACAATACCTTACACCCATGGGCCCTACTTCACTCCATGTAAATCCAATCTTCGAGATAGGACCAGTGGAGCCTAGATTCTCTGAATGGTTAGTGTTTGAAGGTATCAGTGTAGATGAAGGAGGAAGACAACACTATCTCGATGCAAGCGTAGCGTATAAGCGTGCAGTGCTTAACGCCATTGATTACCTTTCTAAATTTGGATACTCAAAGGAACAAGTGTACTTGCTTCTATCATGTTGCCCTTGTGAAGGTAGGATTTCAGGGATTGTTGACTCACCCAATGCTGTTGCCACGCTTGCAATCCCAACCGCGATATTTGATCAGGTATACTTGCAATGCTAGACTATTACTTATATTTCAAACAAAACATATTACCTTATCAATAGAAACATATAAGTATATTGCATGCCATTGCTATGAAAATTGCAGGATATCAAACCTAAGTCAAGAGGGCTAGTACCAAGTGTACCGGTGTTAATGAGGAGACCTGATGTATTAAAATGCACTTATGATGGTGATCTGCCGATCACAAGGAACCCAGCTGCTCCTGCGCTTAATTGATATTTCTCAATCTTGCTTTTATGATTATGTTAGGCTTCTTTAGCAACCTACCAACTTGACTATTTATTTAGTATATATAATATGTTAGGATTAGTATATCTTGTTATTCTTGTTATTCTTGTTATTCAGTATGTTATGCTACTTTCCTCTTCCACTTCGATTGTGCTATATGTCACATCTTGCTGCTCAATACATTAGGATTGTATATATATGTTTCTCCCGCTCTTTCATTAATCATTAATAACAAAAACATAATGGGTTTCCTTCTCTTTGTTCTCCGTCGTTTGTATCACAACATGGTATCAGAGTAGTAAGCTCCTTCTCTCCCGATCTTCTCTTCATTTCGGGATCTTTCTCCTATGGCGAACAACTCGAGTGATGTGACGACTAGATTGAAGGAGATACAGCGATCCTTCACAGAGGTGAGAACGTCGATGTCACTGATGGCTAAGGAGTTTCTTGAGGAAGACAAAGTCTTGGATTTTCTAATGGGATTAAATTATTGTTATGTGAACATTAGAGGAAACATTTTGATGATAACACCCCCCTGATGATTACACCTCTTCCAAGTCTAGAAAATGCTTATTCCCTTGTTATGTCCGAGGAAAGGCATCGTGAAAGTGGAAAGAAGAGGAAGGTAGATTTAGACAGTACCTTTGCCAATGCTATTAGTGGAGGCAATCGCCCAACATAACAGTTGAAATGGCAAAACAGTGAGAAAGGAAAAAAAATGAAGAAGTACAGAGAAAATTGTTCTTATTGTGATAGACCAGTCACAATGAAGATAAAGGTTATGAGAAACATGGCTACCCCAACGGTCATGGAATCGTGATAAAAATAAAAAAGCAGGCGCAAATGCTTTTATACAGGAACGAGAAACAGTTAAAAGATTTGTGAATTATGCTAATTCGCCAGTCCAAGGGATGTCACAGGAGCAACTAAGTTTATTAGCTGGTTACCTATAAAAGCTGAGCTTAGGACACAAAAGAGAAAGTGGTTCATGCAATTTTGCAGGTAACAATCCTTCTGTTATCTTGCATCAATGTTTAAATGCTGCTAGCAGTAGTAAAGAACAGAAAAATAAGAGTTTTTGGGTGATAGACACGGGTGCCACTGATCATTTGATTGGCAGTGAAGATTTGTTTGTGAGTAAAACAGACATGAGAAGCAGAGACTCTGTTGCCTTACCTGATGGATGAGTTCAAGATATTAAAACTTGTGGAAAGGTTTTGATATCAGAAAGTTGTTGCTTAGAAGATGTTCTTGCACCGCATTTCTAATGCAATCTTCTATCTGTTATCAGGTTTATCTAACAATTCAACTGTAATATGTTGTTTTATGCTAGTTACTGCACATTACAGGACCATATTGTTTTATGCTAGTTACTGCACATTACAGGACCATATATATACATTGAGCTTTGAAAGTCCTGTCGTATGCGAGGACAAAGGACTTTACTACTTGAACACTGAAGCTTTGAAGAAGTTCTTTGAAAGAAGGAACCAGTCAAAGAATATGAGACATCCAAGTTCATGTAATTCAGAAGTTAATAAACATTCTTTGGCATTACAAGTTGGGGCATGTCCCATTTCAGAAGCTTGTTGATCTTGGTTTGATAAAGACAAAAGATGTACCTTTAGACTTTGTTTGTGATGTATTTAATAAAGCTAAAGGACATAGATTACCCTTTCCCTCATCTTAGACTCATAGTGCCTAATGCTTTGATATAATTCATATTGATACATGGGGACCATTGTAACACCCCTCTCCATAATCACGTAATAATCTCTCACATAGCAATAAATAAAACGTCTTACAGCGGAAGAAATAATAACAACAACAATACTCACTCGGGTGTCACCGGCCATTACTCGCCCATGCGAGTAACGAAGCCAAACTATATCCAACAACCAACATAAACAAACTGCTAACCGCTGTGATAACGAGATAACTCCTATACATCATACTAAGTTCATAACCATAAACGTCGACAAGTGAGCGTCTACCCAAATCCCAAATATACATAACTATACCATAATACATTTACCAGTCTGACATCATTATACAAATAAACTCCTTGTGCGGTAATCAAAATAAACTCTAATTACCCTGTTCCCGCACTTCGGCTTCGACAATAATCAACAACCTGCATAATGGTGTAGTATCAGCGATAGACGCTGAGTATGCCGGGCCTGGACCCTAATGGTCACTTAGTCATTTTAACCATCTTATTATTAGATTGGTTTCATGCTTTACCATTTTACAGTTATAATCAATACTGTAATATACATGTATAATATACATAATCCTCCATCCAAACATTCATAACATTCAACCATCCATCCAATTCAATCAGTTATAAAATATCACAACAACAATTGTATATCGAACGTATCGAAATATTAGCAGTATAATGTACAATGTACAATCGCCGTAGCGTACAGTTTCCATAGTTAATTTACCTTGGCCTTAAAGGCCCCATCCAAACCATGTTTAATTAATACCAGTTGGGCGTCATGTTAAGACAACCCGATAACCTCACCATGGACAGTAGTCCTCCCGTACACACAAATGTGCTCATTTCACCAGAGGTCCGGAGGCCCCTGACTATTCTCTTTTGTCTCATAAGACGTCCATATAAAAGGCCGTAGCCACCTGACCCACGATCCAAATAGGGCTCGTTGGGTATAAACCTGGAGCGGAACCCAATCGGGAACCCCTCAGTGATCACAAATGCGTAACCAAGTAGTTCGTAAACTACCGGGATTCCTCACCTCAACTCATACCAACTCTCTCTCATAATGTTTAAGATCTGCTCTTAGTCTTATGGAGATTATAATTTATTAGTTAGCTGCCCAATGGGTCTCACGCATACCTAGAAGTATTCTAGGTCATATTCATGTTCGAGATCCATGCTCTAGAGACCGACAATGTCGTGACTCGTCCCTAAGTATTTTACTTAGGTTACCATATACTTAATATTAATACTATGGTATTATATCAAGTAACCGTCATGTCATCACATTAACGTATATGTATGTTTATATAAGTCGATCTATAGTCGACGTAGTGTTAGTCCCGTAGGACGCTCGTGCATAAATAATTAATGCAGTAACACACATAATCACATACATGTATCCAAAACATATAACACACAAGTTATATCAACCAAATCCGAGCCCAAGGAGTTTCCTTAGGACAACTCGGATCAAACCCCTTTACATACCGTTCACCAAGACCTAGGATGCGCAGTGTAGTCCACTAGCTCGTCAAGCGTCCTTGTCTGAAGTATGATCTAAACGGTAATAAAACTATAAGTCAGTCTCCATGACCAACTACATCCGGTATTTCTGAATAACAAGTAACCTCGACAGTTCATCCCCGGATTTCTACAGTTATTTGTTACGGGTTTCTCTAAATCGGTCGGCTTTGTTACTAAAACTCGTATGTCAAAATATTTCGACTGTTAAGTTTAATTCATTATATTTCTTTAATCTTATCCACCATTAAATTTAGGTATATAACCTATAGTTGCATGTATGCATGCATGATTATATTATATTGTATTATTTTCCCACCATCCATTATAACACATTGTATTATATAATCCATTATCTTAGCAAGTTATATTTGCATTCAAAAACTTACAACTTATAGTTTGTAACTATTTTTCATGTAATAACCACCACCATTATATTATATGGTTTCCAACCATAATATATATCCATCCTTATATACATTATTCTTGTATATGTATATATTTACCACATAGGTAAGTTCCATGAGTTATACAACTCTTATATTATATGTTACATTTTATCATCTTATATTAGGTGACTATTCGCATTAGTTGTATTATATCATACAACTTATATTAAGATTATTATCCTAATATTATGTAACAATTTATGTTGTACAATTACAACTCCTAAGGTTTATTCAATAATTACCTTAGTTTATAAATCTTATTTATTTATAGTTTGTCACATTATTTAATGTGAATATCCTTACTTATTAATTCCATCTAAAACCACCTTAATACCATATAATTGTTATAACATTTATAACATAGTAGACCATAGTCTAAAATTCATTTTCCAATCTCTTATAATTCAGTACAGCCCATATATTTCTTTTAAATTCCATTTTGACCACATAACATTTTGTAATGTTATGCCATATACTAATATCATATAATATGATATTTTTATTTCCTTTAATTTATAACATATAGTTTTTATACAAAACTATCTTATATTGCCACGTAGGCATATACATTTATACCTTATTCTTTCCATATCCCATAGTTCCTTTATTTACAAAATCACCACATTAATTATACCATGTTATATATATATATATATTATATAAATATAACATTAACTTATAAAATGGTATAACCTATGGTTTTTCTTTATAAAATACGAACAGACCCACTAAATTCCTATGATGCCATTTGGCCAATTATAACAATAGTTTTATTATCATTAAAACTATATAATTATACATATATCTTATTAAATACTCTTATATAAACCTAAAAATCACCAAATTTCCACCAAAGGGTGTATAATTACCCTTACTAAACATATAGTTCGGTAATTTACATTACCACCCATCTTTATTCCAAAATGTCATAATGACATAATAACTATATATTATACATATATAGTTTATCTTAATTCCCAAAACCAACCAAATAAATTCCTAAAAATTCCTAATAGCCCATGGGTGTTTATAATACCATTATACACCCTTTATTTTCGGTAATAACATATATACCTCATATGTTATATAAATGTTACAATTAAATACTTATCTTATTATAAAACCTTAAATAAGTTATCTAACTTCTTTAATTTGGTCAAAACCTACCATATGGTCAAGGTTGACCACCTTAATATTTCCTTGACCATCAATCTCCACATATTATGGTTTATACCCATATCTTTTCAGAAATTACAATTTAAACCCAAAACTTTACAAAATCTTATAATTTTTATTTAAACTCCTTTAAACCTCTAATTTGCGGCTATATCATTATATAGCCCCCAAATTTAATTTAATTACACTATAACCCCAATTCCTTGCGGTACTTTATTTTTAGCACCTAAACTTAAATAAAACTTTAAAAATGCATAAATAAAATGGCCTAAAGTACATGGCCATATTACAAACATTAGCTTATAAAATGAATTACACATAAATGCCCAAAAATGCATTAAACTCTCGGCCTTACCACCATCTTTTCTATATTTGCCAATTTTCCACATAATGTCTTAAATTTGACAATTATGCTAATTAATTAGTTATAAAATTTACTAAACCATTCCTTAATCACCTAAGGTAAAAATAAGACCTTAATTAACCCATTCACTCACGGCATAAAATATACATAGTATAAACACATATTAATATACCAAGTGTAGGTTAAGTGATTTATACCTTATTTTTGCCAAGTATAGGCCTTGTTTGGCCACGGCTGCTTAGGAATAATTTTTCCACAGCTTAGTTTACATTTTCAAACGCAATTAAGGCTAATTAGTCTCAAGCAGATCTAACCATAAGAAGTGTTAATGTCTATTTTCAAGGTAAATTTACCTTAGAATACCGAGGTAACCAGATGTGTTTTCGTCCTGTATTACAGTAGGTAAAGAGCATAAAAGAGCTACTAAAACCAAGCTTTAAACTGGTATAACTCAGATTAGAAGATGGATAATTTTTACCTTGTTTAAAATGCCTAAAATGGTATTTTTGGCTTGGATCTGGCTATATGAAGGTCTTGATATACCAACTGAATAAGTATGTTAAGAAGAATATAATAAGCCTAGGAAACAAGGCTTTCACAAACGGAATTGAAGAAAATCAAAGGATAATGCTTAAGCACATTTTTATACCTTAAGAACAAGATTAGATTTCTCCACCTTCTTCCCTTGTTACAACCGAGATTCACCTTCTTTTAACCTCCAAACAACTAGAAACATTGATGGAAATGGTTGATGCTTTGCTCCATGAAAGAGGAAAGAATTGTGAAGAGAATGAACGTAAAATAGCTTAATAAGCTTACCTATGTCAATTGATGTTCTCCTCTGTATTTGGTGTGTTCTTATGTTTTTGGAGAAGCAAAAGAGAGAGTGGTGGGGTGTCGGCGGGGAAGCAAGACAATTGAGGGAAATAAGTGAGTTTTGCTTTTAATGTCCATTATTGTTACCTAGGAAATTAATTTGATGACTCATTAGAGGCTAGCTATTGATAGACGTGATAATGGGTGAGTTGACAGCAAATTGAGGTCGGCAATGGGGGTCTGGTCAATGGATGACATTGACCATGGTTAAAGGTAAGTAATTAGATGTTATTTTTTTGGGTACTATTCATACTAAATTGTCCATTTTGATTTTATTTTTAAACTTTGATTTAGAATTTATAATATAGTCTATCATGCTACATTAATTTTATAAAGAGTATAATCTAGTCTTTACAGTGACAAAAAGTCATTATCTTAGAGCTCATACACAAAAACGTGCTTTAAGGTATTTTAGTGCACATTTTGTGTCGCAAGGTGTTTCTGAGCTTAGTTTTCTTTGAGAACAGTTTTGTTGTGTTCCTTACATGATATTTGATCATGTAATCCAATTTTATATCATTTAGAGGTCATTAGACCCTTAAGGTTTTCTTAGAGCACATTTTTGCCCTACTTGACCTTAAAGCATGTAAATGCTTGTTCTTTGTGTTGGAGTGTTGTCCAACACTTTTAATATGTTTAATTATGTGTTAATAAGATTAGGACAAAATATTAGGTCCTAAGAAGTTCATTTGGGTATTTATTTACCCTAAACAGTCAAAGGGTGCAATATCTTGCTTTGTGTTGACCACTGTTGTTCTCAATTGACTTTTAAGGCATGTTTAGGCCTTAATTAATGTGATTAGATGTTTAATCCATGTTTTATTAGTTTGGGGTATTTCAATCTACCCCCCTTAAAAAGACTTTGTCCCGAAGTCGCTTAATCAAATTGGCATGTATATAAATATATAACTACTCATTATTCCCATAATGTATATCTATGTGATATATCATTTACACACATCGTATTGTGCTTATACAGCACATAGCCATCACTTTGTGGCGTTAGTTCAATCATATATGGATATAGGTGATCCATCAGCACCATTTTTTCCTATCAGTTCTACAAACCCTAACAACCTCCCCGAGGTGTCCATAACATACCATCGTTCCACATTCCATATCTAATGATTCATTTCGTATCTAGGCGATACCATATGTAATCATTCTACAAGACAATATAATATATATATATATCACAAGTAGCATAAGAAAAGTACTACACACATGGGTGTACATACATCATTCTAACAGGTATCTCATAAGATACATACATACAAGTGCACATCACACAAAAACAAACCAACAACGTACGCCCCGCGTAACAAACATAACCAACAAAACCTCGTATGCCCCGCATACCACCAATTCACTATATGCCATGCATACAAAACAAACAAATAAACAAACCTCGTATGCCCGCATACCACAAAACTTAGTGCACACACGTGCACAGCCAAGAGGCTCTACCCCCCTTAAAAAGGGTTACGCCCCGTACCCCACAAGTATAAAACAGCCGCTCAACTAGGAGCGCTGGATACTTGGCTCTCACAGAGTTCTCCAATTCATGGATTATCCTCATATCAGAGAGACGGGTATGACTCTAGCCCTTCTGGGCTCCACAATACATAAAGGGTGAGGCACTGATCTATTTGTGCTCTCTCCCAAGTTCGTTCTAATGGGCCCACTCGCTCCGTATTGAGGTGCAGACCCATGAACATAGGCTCAGTTTGCCTCTTTCCATTGCTGTGTATCCTCTCATTTGGATCACTAGCATACATGTGTGTGTCTTCTCTCACTGATGTTCAGTTTGAGGTGCAATATGACATTGGCTACTGTTAGTACTTAGTGCTCTTTGCACTTGTCTTAGTAATACTAAGACGTGTCAGCCTACATGTCCACGGAGATGATGATTGTCATCCGTGTCTCCTGGTGGTCTTGTTCCGGAGTAACACACTGTTGTAGTTCTTGACACACACTCTTGTTGATATCTATTGCATCTTTCTGTATTCCCACTAGATTACTAACTGCATAAGTGCAATACCAAAACACTCAGTCGTACAGAGTGCAGAGGCGTAAACTCTCAGCAGCTAATATCTAATGAGTCAAACAGATAAGATGAGCGAATTATCATGTGAGTGGTACATTCCAAGTCCATTGTTCCTTGCTTAAGGTATCTGCTAGTATTTTAGCTCTGTCTCTTATCATTGCGTAGTCACGCGTTTATGTCCACGTTATCTGGTAGATTTCCTCTAGATTGTAAAAATGGCTCGATCCTTATGAGGATTCTACATATTATTCATCCATAATGGGTTTTCATGTTTCTTTCCTTCGGTTTCCTGTCTTTGAACGGTTTCCTTGTCTTCACTGTATACTGTCTACTGCTCTCTGTTGAAGGTTCTTGATTTCTCTAGCCCGTTGCTTTAACTGCGGCTCTTCTCATCCATCTTCGAGGTAACCTGTATCACTGTCCTTAGTACGAAGTTGACTACTTCTCGTGTTCCTAACACTACTTGTCTACTTGCATGGGGTACCGTACTGATACATTACTACTTACCCGACTAACTCATAAATAAGTCTGTCAGGCCCATATGCTCCTATCGGAGTGCGGTCATCCCATGTCTCATTTAGTAAACAGGTAATGTCTGTCACACGGGTATTGTGAAGTATTCTGTTGTCAATCTCCTTTTGATGGATATCTTTTTTTTTCTGTTCCTGTTATCGGTTATTTTGTTGTAAGTGCTATTGACCTAGTGGTAATTTGTGTCATAAGTCGGCGTTATTCAGCTCGGTGTAAGTAAAATCCATGCTATATTTAGCAAACATGGTTCTCCTAATTCGATCTCATTGAGTGTACTCATATTCCTTTTCTCCCTGTTTATCATGATCATATCTCATCCATAGTTAATATTCGTTCCCTCAGCCGTTTAACTGGATGTATTGCAGATTGCATAATAGCTGGAGCAACATGTCTCTTCACTTCCCAACCATCCTCACTAACGGTGGTGCATCTACAAAGGGTATGCTTGTCCATAGGGACTAAACATTCATCACTGGTAGTGATTAGCATTAAATGCGAGTATACACTGATGGTATTTGGCTAATAAGCCCTGTCTGACAATTCTCGAACAATTTAAACTGGTGTGGTTTACAATCACAGTGGTTGTATAGTTTCCTCAGTTGCAGTGGTCGGACTAACAGTCTTTCCAAGGTTGCATAGGTTTGTATGGAAAAGTTGATATGAAAATAATTTTTTTATATATATAATAAAAGATTAAAAGTAGTAGTAGTTGTGGTAGCAGCACTTGCTCTGTCAAGTGCGCAAGGCAGATGGAAATTTTAGTGGTTTACTTGTCATAGCGCTTGCAATAGCAAGTGCGCCATGCAGATGGAGATTTTGGTTCAGTAATTACCGGTCTCATTGACTCTGCGTCGTCGAGTATGGCTACATGATAATATAAGCATTAACGTCCTGTTCATATATATATATATATAATCCGTCAAGGTTCCAAGGTTACTCACATCGAGTCCACAAACTAGTCTCAAAAGTCATACACAATAGGGCGAGTGGTTACTAACACACTCCCACATACTTATAACATAGCTCTGTCTAACATCCAAGGTAAAGTACACAACATAGTAAACAAAAGTCTTCCACCAGCGGTCTCATGGAGTTCAGGGTACTCATGCCCTATCGACTCCCTTGCCCTTCAGGGCTCCAGCATCAGTAGATGTCTGGCCATCCTGACTGCCTCGTGGTACTCTAGATCCTCCAACTGAGGTCTTCTGAGTATTCCTTGGTGGCCTGTAGTTACGGCTCTCAGGGTTCATCCAACACTCGAACTCCCGGTGGCCCTCTTTCTTGCAGCACCGACACTCAACTTTGCGGCCATTGCAGTCAACCCCAGGATGGTCCTTCCCACAACGCTTACAATAGAAATGGCGCTGGGGCTGTCCGGTGCCTAATGGTAGCATTTAGTTTAAGTTAAAATCTGAAGATACAAGGGTTGAGGTTACATTTGAATTTAAGAGGTACGTATTCTCACCCTTAGGAGGTGTAGATCTCAGAGGCTGAGCATCTATAACTGGACCGGTCAACCGAAGGGCGGGCTCTTTCCCCTTCGCTCCCTGGTGACCCTGCTGCCCTTTCTTTTGAAAGAATTTCCTGTTTAAGGTTTGGGTCAGCATTCATAAGGTATTTAATATGGTAAGTAGTCTAGAATGGGATAAGTCCTTACTTTCCCTTCTTCTGGCCATCGCCTGGAGATGCTCCTCCACCCTCAGACTCTCCCTCAGGGTCCTTTCTCTTCTTGGCCCCAAGAGTCTCTTCCCGAGTCTGGAGCATTAGCTCCGTCCTTGAGGCAGCATCATAACACTCCTGGAATCTCATTGGTAAGTTCTCACAAGGTTAATTGGTAATGTAGTAAGTAAAGAATTTATGGCTTTCATGTTAATACCTGAATGGTAGTGTAGAGGGTAGCACCCATCGCCATCTGGATGCGAAACAACAATCCCCCCGGAACTTCTCGACCTTCACGGTCTCTGAGTAATCTACACCGGGGATAAAGTCCAGCAGACCAATGAATCGAGCGTAGTACTCATCCACGGTCAGACCTCCCTGGGACAATGTCTCGAACTCATGGCGCTTCTTCTGCTTGAGATGCGCCGGGTAGTACTTCCCCCTCAGCAACTCGACAAAGGCAGCCCACGAGAAGTCGGGCGTAGCCAGGTGATGGTCCTTGACCAACCTCCACCAAGTGCTGGCTGCATCCTTCAGATGGAAAGCAGCTATGACGACCTTCTGGCCGGTAGGTACTTGCAAAGCTTCGTAGGCCTTCTCGTGTTCAACAATAAAACGCTCCAAAGCTACGGGGTCTGGCTCCCCAGAATATGTAGGTGGTCGGGTCTCGCTAACTGGCTTCAGCCAGTTCTTTTCCCTGGGCTGTGGCGGGTGGGCTGGTGCTCCTCCAATCTGAGTACCAAGCTGTGCGAGAACGACAGCAATCGTCTCTGCGACTCCTGGTATCACGGGGTCACCGCCTGCACCTCTACCAGTACCACGCCCTCTAGTTCCCCCAGACATATGTAGCACAATATGTCACATAAATACTCGGTAATTTACCGTACACAACCAGTAGATATTGAATTGCCTTAAAGGCTAATGTATCACGCAATTTGCGTTACTAATCACAATATCTTTTAGGACGAATCGTCTCGTACCTCACAAACGTTTCCCGTAATTTCCCAAGTCCTAAGCTCACTGTCTTAACCTATTTTCTCGTCATCAGAGCGGTACTCCGCTTTGATACCACTTTTGTAACACCCCTCTCCATAATCACGTAATAATCTCTCACGTAGCAATAAATAAAACGTCTTACAGCGGAAGAAATAATAACAACAACAATACTCACTCGGGTGTCACCGGCCATTACTCGCCCATGCGAGCAACGAAGCCAAACTATATCCAACAACCAACATAAACAAACTGCTAACCGCTGTGATAACGAGATAACTCCTATACATCATACTAAGTCCATAACCATAAACGTCGACAAGTGAGCGTCTACCCAAATCCCAAATATACATAACTGTACCATAATATATTTACCAGTCTGACATCATTATACAAATAAACTCCTTGTGCGGTAATCAAAATAAACTCTAATTACCATGTTCCCGCACTTCGGCTTCGACAATAATCAACAACCTGCATAATGGTGTAGTATCAGCGATAGACGCTGAGTATGCCGGGCCTGGACCCTAATGGTCACTTAGTCATTTTAACCATCTTATTATTAGATTGGTTTCATGCTTTACCATTTTACAGTTATAATCAATACTGTAATATACATGTATAATATACATAATCCTCCATCCAAACATTCATCACATTCAACCATCCATCCAATTCAATCAGTCATAAAGTATCACAACAACAATTGTATATCGAACGTATCGAAATATTAGCAGTATAATGTACAATGTACAATCGCCGTAGCGTACAGTTTCCATAGTTAATTTACCTTGGCCTTAAAGGCCCCATCCAAACCATGTTTAATTAATACCAGTTGGGCGTCATGTTAAGACAACCTGATAACCTCACCATGGACAGTAGTCCTCCCGTACACACAAAGGTGCTCATTTCGCCAGAGGTTCGGAGGCCCCTGACTATTCTCTTTTGTCTCGTAAGACGTCCATATAAAAGGCCGTAGCCACCTGACCCACGATCCAAATAGGGCTCGTTGGGTATAAACCTGGAGCGGAACCCAATCGGGAACCCCTCAGTGATCACAAATGCGCAACCAAGTAGTTCGTAAACTACCGGGATTCCTCACCTCAACTCATACCAACTCTCTCTCATAATGTTTAAGATCTGCTCTTAGTCTTATGGAGATTATAATTTATTAGTTAGCTGCCCAATGGGTCTCACGCATACCTAGAAGTATTCTAGGTCATATTCATGTTCGAGATCCATGCTCTAGAGACCGACAATGTCGTGACTCGTCCCTAAGTATTTTACTTAGGTTACCATATACTTAATATTAGGGAAAATTCACGATATACCCCTGTTTTCTTTCGTAATTCACAATATACTCCTGTGATTTTAGTAATTTAACTTTAAACATGCTTAAATGTTGTCCAAAATTGATGAAACTTTACATGGATAATGCTAAAGTGTTATATTTTGGTCCAATATCAAATTTGAAGCTTTTTAAACTCACATGTGACCTGTGGGACCCAATGAATATATGATTGTTCATTGGGTCCCACAGGTCACATGTGAGCTTAAAAAACTTTAAATTTGATATTGGACCAAAATATAACACTTTAGCATCGTCCATGTAAAGTTTCATCAATTTTGGACTACATTTAAGTATGTTTAAAATTAAATTACTAAAATCACAGGGGTATATTGTGAATTTCGAAAGAAAACAAGGGTATCTTGTGAATTTTCCCTTAATATTAATACTATGGTATTATATCAAGTAACTGTCATGTCATCACATTAACGTATATGTATGTTTATATAAGTCGATCTATAGTCGACGTAGTGTTAGTCCCGTAGGACGCTCTTGCATAAATAATTAATGCAGTAACACACATAATCACATACATGTATCCAAACATATAACACACAAGTTATATCAACCAAATCCGAGCCTAAGGAGTTTCCTTAGGACAACTCGGATCAAACCCCTTTACAAACCGTTCACCAAGACCTAGGATGCGCAGTGTAGTCCACTAGCTCGTCAAGCGTCCTTGTCTGAAGTATGATCTAAACGGTAATAAAACTATAAGTCAGTCTCCATGACTAACTACATCCGGTATTTCCGAATAACAAGTAACCCCGACAGTTCATCCCCGGATTTCTACAGTTATTTGTTATGGGTTTCTCTAAACCGGTCGGCTTTGTTACTAAAACTCGTATGTCAAAATATTTCGACTGTTAAGTTTAATTCATTATATTTCTTTAATCTTATCCACCATTAAATTTAGGTATATAACCTATAGTTGCATGTATGCATGCATGATTATATTATATTGTATTATTTTCCCACCATCCATTATAATACATTGTATTATATAATCCATTATCTTAGCAAGTTATATTTGCATTCAAAAACTTACAACTTATAGTTTGTAACTATTTTTCATGTAATAACCACCACCATTATATTATATGGTTTCCAACCATAATATATATCCATCCTTATATACATTATTCTTGTATATGTATATATTTACCACATAGGTAAGTTCCATGAGTTATACAACTCTTATATTATATGTTACATTTTATCATCTTATATTAGGTGATTATTCCCATTAGTTGTATTATATCATACAACTTATATTAAGATTATTATCCTAATATTATGTAACAATTTATGTTGTACAATTACAACTCCTAAGGTTTATTCAATAATTACCTTAGTTTATAAATCTTATTTATTTATAGTTTGTCACATTATTTAATGTGAATATCCTTACTTATTAATTCCATCTAAAACCACCTTAATACCATATAATTGTTATAACATTTATAACATAGTAGACCATAGTCTAAAATTCATTTTCCTATCTCTTATAATTCGGTACAGCCCTTATATTTCTTTTAAATTCCATTTTGACCACATAACATTTTGTAATGTTATGCCATATACTAATATCATATAATATGATATTTTTATTTCCTTTAATTTATAACCTATAGTTTTTATACAAAACTATCTTATATTGCCACGTAGGCATATACATTTATACCTTATTCTTTCCATATCCCATAGTTTCCTTTATTTACAAAATCACCACATTAATTATACCATGTTATATATATATCATATAATATAACATTTTTAACTTATAAAATGGTATAACCTATGGTTTTTATCTTTATAAAATACCGAACAGACCCACCAAATTCCTATGATTGCCATTTGGCCCAATTTATAACATATAGTTTTATAATATCATTAAAACTATATATTATACATATATCTTATTAAATACTCTTATATAAACCTAAAAATCACCAAATTTCACCAAAGGGTTATAATTACCCTTACTAAACATATAGTTTCGGTAATTTACATTACCACCCCATCTTTTATTCCAAAATGTCATAATGACATAATAACTATATATTATACATATATAGTTTATCTTAATTCCCAAAACCAACCAAATAAATTCCTAAAAATTCCTAATAGCCCATGGGTGTTTATAATACCATTATACACCCTTTATTTTCGGTAATAACATATATACCACATATGTTATATAAATGTTACAATTAAATACTTATCTTATTATAAAACCTTAAATAAGTTATCTAACTTATTTAATTTGGTCAAAACCTACCATATGGATAAGGTTGACCACCTTAATATTTCCTTGACCATCAATATCCACATATTACGGTTTATACCCATATCTTTTTAGAAATTATAATTTAAACCCAAAACTTTACAAAATCTTATAATTTTTATTTAAACTCCTTTAAACCTCTAATTTTCGGCAATATCATTATATAGCCCCCAAATTTAATTTAATTACACTATAACCCCAATTCCTTGCGGTACTTTATTTTTAGCACCTAAACTTAAATAAAACCTTATAAATGTATAAATAAAATGGCCTAAAGTACATGGCCTTATTACAAACATTAGCTTATAAAATGAATTACACATAAATGCCCAAAAATGCATTAAACTCTCGGCCTTACCACCATCTTTTCCATATTTACCAATTTTCCATATAATGTCTTAAATTTGACAATTATGCTAATTAATTAGTTATAAAATTTACTAAACCATTCCTTAATCACCTAAGGTCAAAATAAGACCTTAATTAACCCATTCACTCATGGCATAAATATATACATATGTATAAACACATATTAATATACCAAGTGTAGGTTTAAGTGATTTATACCTTATTTTTGCCAAGTATAGGCCTTGTTTGGCCACAGCTGCTTAGGAATAATTTTTCCACAGCTTAGTTTACATGTTTTCAAACAGCAATTAAGGCATGATTAGTCTCCAAGCAAGATCTAACCATAAGAAGTGTTTAATGTCTATTTTCAAGGTAAAATTTACCTTAGAATACCAAGGTAACCAAGATGTTCTTCGGCCTGTATTTACAGTAGGTAAAGAGCATAAAAAGAGCTACTAAAACCAAGCTTTAAACTGGTATAACTCAGATTAGAAGATGGCTAATTTTTACCTTGTTTAAAATGCCTAAAATGGTGTTTTTGGCTTGGATATGGCTATACCTTGAAGCTCTTGATATACCAACTGAATAAGTATGTTAAGAAGAAGATAATAAGCCTAGGAAACAAGGCTTTCAAACCGGAATTGAAGAAAATCAAAGGATAAGTGCTTAAAGCACATTTTTATACCTTAAGAACAAGATTAGATTTCTCCACCTTCTTCCCTTGTTACAACTGAGATTCACCCTTCTTTTAACCTCCAAAACAACCTAGAAACATTGATGGAAATGGTTGATGCTTTGCTCCATGGAAAGAGGAAAGAATTGTGAAGAGAATGAACATAAAATAGCTTAACAAGCTTACCTATGTCAATTGATGTTCTCCTCTGTATTTGGTGTGTTCTTACATTTTTGGAGAAGCAAAAGAGAGAGTGTGCAAGGTGGGTGTCGGCTGGTAAGCAAGACAAATGAGGGAAATAAGTGAGTTTTGCTTTTAATGTCCATTATTGTTACTTTAGGAATAGTAATTTGATGACTCATTAGACTGGCTAGCTAATTGATTAGAGATTGATTAATGGGTGGGTTTGAAAGCACATTGAGGTCGGCAATGGGGGTCTTGGTCAATGGATGACATTTGACCATGGTTAAAGGTAAGTAATTAGATGTTATTTTTTTGGGTACTATTCATACTAAATTGCCCATTTTGATTTTATTTTTAAACTTTGATTTAGACTTTATAATATAGTCTATCATGTCACATTAATGTTATAAAGAGTATAATCTAGTCTTTACACTGACAAAAAGTCATTATCTTAGAGCTCATACACAAAAACGTGCTTTAAGGTATTTTAGTGCACATTTTGTGTCCAAGGTGTTTCTGAGCTTAGTTTTCTTTGAGAACAGTTTTGTTGTGTTCCTTACATGATATTTTATCATGGAATCCAATTTTATATCATTTAGAGGTCATTAGACCCTTAAGGTTTTCTTAGAGCACATTTTTGCCCTACTTGACCTTAAAGCATGTAAATGCTTGTTCTTTGTGTTGGAGTGTTGTACAACACTTGTAATATGTTTAGTTATGTGTTAATAAGATTAGGACAAAATATTAGGTCCTAAGAAGTTCATTTGCGTATTTATTTACCCTAAACAGTCAAAGGGTGCAATATCTTGCTTTGTGTTGACCATTGTTGTTCTCAATTGACTTTTAAGGCATGTTTAGGCCTTAATTAATGTGATTAGATGTTTAATCCATGTTTTATTAGTTTGGGGTATTTCAACCATGGTCAGAAGAAGGTTATGATGGCAATAGATTCTTTCTCAGCATTGTAGATGATAAAGCCAGATGCTTGTGGGTGAGATTAATACATCAGAGACTTTGTAACCATGGTTAAAAGACAACTTTCATAGAATGTGAAAGTTGTGTAGTTAGATAATGCCTACGAGTTGGGAGCTTCTATAAACAGAACTGACTTTTACAGAAAGTTAGGCATTAAACATCAAAGACCTGCCCACACACGCCACAACATAATGACTTGTGGAAAGAAAACATAGACATCTTCTTGAGGCAGCACATGCTATTTTCTTTCAATCAGGGTACCTTTGAATTTTTGGGAAGAAGCAGTTTCATATGCCACCTTTCTCATCAATCGCCTCCCACCTGTTCTCCGGCAAGGTTTAAGCCCTTATGAAGTTTTATACAATAAAAGACGTAGCTTTGATGCTCTTATGGTCTTTGGTTGCTTGGCATATGCCACGAATGTCAGTTACAAGAAGAAATTCGATTCCCGAGTGCACAAGTGTGTTTATCTTGGCCAAGTTTGGTTAGTAAAGGTCATAAGTTGTTTCATTTCGCACAAAAGAAGATGATTAATAGTAGGGATATTGTTTTTTATCAACAACATTTCCCTGTTTTGATGGAAATTGACAGCAATGCTGCCAATGATACTAGAAGAATCTTTCAAGATTTTCAAACTGTTGATTCAAAAGAGTATATCATACCCTTTTGCGACCGCGTTCTTCCTATTATTAATCAGCATCTTGATTTTCCAGAAGGAGTTGATTCACGATCTACTATCTCTGATCATAACATTTCTCAGGAGGATACATCTCATTTTTCACCAGCTGTTATTCGTGTTGTAAATGATATTGTTCTTGCTTCGCCTACTGATGAAGGAGCACTAAGAAGGTCTAGCAGAATTCGACAGCAACCAGGCCATCTAAGAGATTATTTTGTTGGTGGCACTTCTGTTATCAATCACACAGAAGAAACTTTCTCTGAAATTCTTTCTAGTTTTTTGGATTCACCTACATCCGAGAATCAGCTGAATCTGTTTTCCTTAACAAATATTACCCCAGTTTCTACATGCTCCTTATACAACAGCTTCATTGATAACAATGTTGTTATTGCAGTTAGAGAAATCAACGAGCTTAGAAATTATACCGAGGCTAGCAGAAGTAAACATTGAAGAATAGCTATGGATCAAGAGTTGCAAGCCTTGGAGAGGAATGGAACTTAGGAGATTACATCTCTACCTAAAGGAAAGAAGGCGCTCACTTGCAAATGGGTTTACCATGTAAAACTCAATGTAGACGGTACACTAGAGAGGTACACAGCTCGACTGTTTGTTCAAGGTTTCACTCAAAAACACGACATTGATTACACAGATACATTCTTGCCAGTTGTTAAGATGACAACTGTTCGAGCTTTAGTTACTATTGTTGTTAAAAAAGGGTGGTTTTTACATCAATTGGACGTGAATAACGCCTTCCTTCATGGGGAGCTTCATGAGAAAATCTATATGCAGCTTCCTAAGGGGTTAGTTGCTGATGGAAACAACACAGTTTGTCGCCTTATGAAATCTTTATATGGCCTAAAACAAGCTTCCTGGCAATGGTATGCAAAGTTGACAAGTTTTCTACATTCTCATGGATTTTGCAGTTCTGGCAATGATTCATCCTTGTTTTACAAGGCCAGTAACTCTACTACCAGTTACATCAGTGTTTATGTGGATGACTTAATTGTTTGTGGCAACAATGAGGAAGTCATTCAACAGCTTAAACACAACCTTGATCAGAAGTTTAAGATCAAATATTTAGGAGACTTAAAAATTTTTTCTTGGCATGGAATTTGTTCGAACTTCTTCTGGCTTGGTGGTTACACAGAGAAACTTTGCTAGAGAGCTTTTGGATGATATTCATATGAGCTCTTGCCGTTTAGTTGCTAGTCCATTGGAGATTGGGTCAAGATTACTTGTTAATGATGGAGTTTTTCTTGAGCAACCAGAAGAGTATCGATAACTGGTTGGCAAACTCAATTATCTCATAAATACCTGCCCAGATCTTAGGTTCAGTGTGCAGCTACTAAATCAATTCTTGAAGAAACCACACACCAACCATTTGACAACAGCAACGATCGATCACGGCATCGCGCTCAACAACAAGCCTAACTATTCTTTTATTGCATTTTGCAACTCCGATTGGACCTCTTGTCCCATCTCTAGACGATCAGTTAGTGGTTTCTACATGATGTTTGGATGTGCCCCTATTTCATGGAAATCTAAGAAGCAAGCATGTGTGTCTCTTTCTTCTCCTGAAGCTGAATATCAGACTATCAAGAAAATGTCTTCCTTATTATTTCTTTACTCTCTGAATGTTACAGATTGTAGTATGTTACAGAGAGTGGTTCTTATTTATATCCAGGTACACAACATACCTAAAACAAGACTATATATAACAATTAACTAATACAACAACTAATGACTATATAATACAACAACTAATACTATCATATTTACAATTACAATACACATACGTAATCTCAACACTCCTTCTCAAGAAGAAAGGCAGTAAACTGCTAGATTCTTGCCTATCTTGACAAGATATAGTTCAATCAAAGATGATATAAGAACATCTACTGTCTGTCATCTGTTGTATCTGCATCTATTGTCTGTCATTTGCTGTATCCACACCTACCCTGGTTTTTGGTGCTGATTTCATACCAGTGCATTTCAGAAACTAGTGGTATTCTCTACCTATTACTTGCTTTGTTAGTACATCTGGCTAGCTGTAGTTGTCCAGGAACATAGTTGAGAGTGATCAGCTCATTTTGAAGTTTCTATCGCACCATGTGACAATCTAGGTTGATATGTTGTGTTCTTTCATGAAAAACTGGGTTCATGCCTATGAAGATGGATATTTTATTCTCGTATTTAACTTTTATGGGTTCCACTTCTTCCACTCCTAGCTCATACAACAGACATGTAAGTCATGTTAATTCAGTTGTTACACGTCTTATAGAGCGGTATTATGGTATTCTGAATCTACAGTTGAGAGGGCAAAAGTTTTCTATTTCATGACTTCTAGCTCGCTATAGCTCCTCCCAAAAGTATAATATAATCCTGATCGACTGTCGTGTGATGGAGCAGCTCGTCCAGTCTTGCTAATGTTCCTCCTTTGGCTGCTGCATAAATTGACTGAGGTGTTGTACAGTGAAGGTCAAATCAGGTTGTGTGATAGTCAGAACATTAATTCTACCAATTAACCTTCTATAATAACTTGGATCTGCAATTGTACTTCTCTGTATTTTGTCGAGTTTCACTCTTGCTGGAAGTGGGACAGTGGTGGTCCCTGTTTGATTTGTGAGATACTCTTCCATTAAATCTGCATCGTACTTGCTTTAAGTAAGGAGCAGCTTCTTGAGTGTGCAAGAACTCCATACCCAATAAATAGCTTAACTTACCAAGGTCTTTAACCTTAAACTTGCTATCAAGCTTATGTTTCAGGTTAGTGATCTCAGCGGGATTATTTCTAGCCATAATAAATTCCAAGGAAAGTGCGATGATCACCATCATACTTAATAAACAAGGAATAATCATTTTTAGATTGGGCATAACCTTGCATTGGAAAAAAAAACAGAAATTTCTCATACCATTTCCTAGATGCTTGCTTCAAGCCATATAAGGACTTGTGCAGTTTGCACACTTTACCTTTATAAATCTCTTTCATCCCATCTAGAATTTCCATATAGACCTCCTCTTCTAGATCACCATGAAGAAAAGCGTTGTTAATGTCAAGTTGATATAGCTGTCAATTCCTTTTTACAACAATTTCAACGAGGGTGCGTATGATGGTTATTTTTACTACGGGAGAGAATGTCTCCCAATAGTCTTCATCATACTTTTGTGTATAACCTTTGGCAACTAAACGAGATTTATGCCTTTCTTAACTGACATGCTCCTTTAGTTTGATCTTAAATACCCACTTACACCCTATAACTCTTTTGTTAACAGGCTGATCTATAATAGTCCAGGTATGGTTGTCTTCAATGTTTGGAAGTCTTTTCTCATGGCCTCCACCCAATGTGGATTTCTAGCAGCTACCTTGTAAGACGTAGGCTCGTTAACAGTATGAACAAGGTCTAAGGTCTTGCTAGCAGTGATATCAACAACTGAATTAGGAAAATGATTAATTTTTTCAGGAGTTTTATTTTAAGAAAAAATAGTACTGAAAACGTCACTCTCAGGTATGCTTACTTCACCTAAAAAATAATCATTCAAATGGCTAGGGACATGTCGCTCTCTAGTGGATCTCCTTAGAGTGGTGTTCTGGTCTGTTTCCTCATAAGGGTCTAAAATTGGTAGGGCTGGTATCACATTTTGATTTGGATTTCAGGTTGGTCTAAAGAGGGAGAAGGTTCTTGTGATGGCCCTTTTTTGTTGTGGGGCCAATATTTGTATTTTCTTCATCAATAAAACTATACTATTCTTTAGTATAAATTTCATTCTGGTCTTTATCAGTTTTGAGAGATTTTTCTTTAAGGGGGAAGATCTTTTCATGAAAGAATAAGTGTCTACTAATGCTTACTTTTTGTTTTCTAGATCAAGCACTTTAAAACCCTTTTTGTTTTCAGCTGAACCTAGATAAACACCAGCACTTCCTCTTTGCTCAAATTTTCCTTAGTGCTTCTTAGGGTTTGTTTTGTACAGAGGCACCCAAAAACTCTTAAGGAATAATAATCATGTTTCTTATTGTACAACTTCTCATAAGGAGTAAACCCTTCAATGGCTCGAGAGGGAAATCTATTGATTAAGTAAGTGACATAACGAATGCATCCCCCCACATTGTTAACCTAAATTAGCTTGATAATATGGGGCTCTTGCTGTCTCAAGAAAGTATCTATGCTTTCTTTCTACAACCCCATTTTGTTGGGGTGTGTGGGCACAACTGGTCTGATGAATTATTCCATTGTCACGAAAGAATGTTATTCCTTCTCTTCTAGACCCTAGTTCTAGAGCATTATCGCTTCTAACAATTTTGACCATTTTGTCAAATTGTCATTCAATTAACCTAATGAAAAAAGTTAAAACATAAAAGGCATCTGATTTCTGTTTGACCAAATACGTCCAAGTACTCCTAGAGTAATCATCTATAATAGTGAGGAAATAGGTGAAACCATCATAGGTTGGGACTTTAAAGGGTCCCGTACATCTATATGTATCAAATAAAAACAAGAAACACTCTTTATTGTAGAATATGAAAACACTTGTCTTATTGATCTGGCTTTGCAACATGTTTCGCACGCGATACAATCAGGAACATCACCCTTTTTACAAGATTCAAAACTATCAACTTGTTGAAGGAACATGTCCTAATCTAGCATGCCCCACCCAAGCCTTTTGTTTACTGTTTACAATTTTGGAACATGTGATACTAGCCTTACTATCATTTCTATAAAAAAACAACTTATCCATGGCTTCATGATCAAGAATGTACAACCCATTCAAAATGTTTCCAATAACCAAATGATCATTACATTTATGGTCATGCACATAAAAACTATGGTTGTTGAAGGATATATCAAGCTTAATCTGTTGTGCAAGTTTTCTGACAGAAACATGATGAAATTTAAATGAATCCACGAGTAAAACATCATTCAAAATGAAATTCTTCCCTATGTCAACATTTCCATATTTTGTAAGAGCTTGGGTGTGACCGTCTGGCATGATAATGTCGAGTTTCTCAGCAAGGTCATAGATATTCACAAACAACTTTATATTCCAACACACGCTCTAAGATGCGTCAATATCTATTTCCACGATTTAGCATCAAACACAGGTAATTGACCACTCAAGTTGTAAATGTTGTTTAGGTTTAGGTCTAGCTTACCTGAAAAATCGTAGTCTTCAATGTTCTGTGATTGTTTTGAGGAGTTCCCTTCAAGTAAGGTCATCAATCAACTGTATTTTTTAGGGTTTATGCCAGATACTGGTGAAACACCATGAGTGAGGTTAGGGTTCGATTTCTCCAAGCTGGTAGCTACCCCAACGACTGCATTATTATTATTCTTCTTCCACCAGTCTAGATAACCGACAACCTCAAAGCAGGTGTCCTTGGTGTGCCATCGTTTCTGGATTTTTGTGCATTGTAGGTTATGCTTACTGGGATCCCTTTGAAACTTTCTTGCAACTTGCTTGGAGACCGATTTTCCTCTATCAGTGGCAAGGGCTAGGGTTTCTTGTCCTAAAGACCCATTGGGAATAGGTATCTACCTTCGCCTTTCTTCTTAGATGATCAAGGAATACACTTGTTCGAGTTTTAGGAGGGGATCCTTCAGAAGGATATTGCTAACGACATTGGAATAGTTCCCATTAAGCGCCATCAAGAATTGCATCATCCTTTCCCGTTGTTGAAGGTCATTGTAACCTTTCTTGGCACTGCAAGTGCAACTAGGTTTTTGTCCAAGACCTCAAGCTTATCCCAGATTTTTCTTATCTTATTGTAATAAAACGAGATGGTGTCGTCGCCTTGCTTGAGCTTGCCCAATTCCTTTTTCAGTGCATATATTTGGGTAGTATTTGTTTGTTCGTATTTAGCGCAAAGCATTTCCTAAGCATCCATTAAAGTAGTAAAGAATGGGTCCGACGATTTTTGGAGAAACATACTGCGACAGTCGTGCGATAATCATATGGCTACATTTCTACCATAATCTGTACCTCACATCTTCAGGATCTAGCATATGCTCCGATCTATCCAGAAGGCCGAACTTGCTCTTGGCCTTTAGGCTATGGTAATTTCCCTTTTTCAGTCAGCGGAACCTTGTCCTCTAGAGAAGGTATGAGTAATCCTCATTCCGGGGTGGTCAATAGGGTGTAGGTAAAGGTGATCTTGGCAATCGACATCAGATTTTGTCTTTTCTCCCGACCTTGAATCTCCCATGGCGTCTTTCTGTCTGTCTTCCATTTCTTGGTTTCTTGATTTTGCACTGAGAAAAGAAGGAAGACGGAAAGAGCTGAACTAGCTCTGATACCATCAAGAAAAATGTCTTCCTTATTATTTCTTTACTCTCTAAATGTTACAGATTATAGTAGGTTACAGAGAGCAGGTCTTATTTATATCTAGGTACACAACATCCTTGAAACAACTAACTAATACAACAACTAATGACTAACTAATACAGCAACTAATGGCTACCATATTTACAATTACAATACACATATGTAATCTCAACAAGCTATGCACACATTACCTATAAATTAGCTTGGCTTAGTAGGCTTCTACATGATCTAGGAATAAAAGAAGTGGTTCCAATTCCTTTGAAGTGTGATAATAGATCTGTCATTTTTATAGCCACAAATCCTGTTATCAATGAGCGAACTAAACATGTAGAACTCAATTGTCATTTTATTCGCGAGCAAATACAGCAAGGTCTACTTCATGTTCAACATGCTCCAAGTAATCTTCAGCTTGCTAATATGCTCATTAAGAACTTACCAGATATTACATACAAAGCTCAATTCCTACGCATGGGCATTTTCACAGCTCTTTTCTTCAACAGGCGTCAGGAAAATCCAACCACCTCTTGAGGGGACGGGGTGTTAAAATTGTTATATCTTGTTATTCTACTTATTCAGTTTGTTATATTACTTCCTCTTCCACTTAGATTGTGCCATTTGTCACATGTTGCTGGTCAATATATTTGGATTATATGTATATACGTTTCTCCCGCTCTTTCATTAATCATTAATAACAAAAACAGAATCAGTATACTTCTCTTTACTCTCTGCTCTTTGTCGTTTGTATCACAACATAATAGTCTCCTTCTTTACTGGTTAATTCTTCTGCATCATTGTATGATGTTCCCTTTAACATTCAGACTCACGATCAACTATATAACACGAAGCTAAAAGGTTAAACAATTTGCTGCTTAGTGTGCCTGTGGCATTTTGTGAGCGTTAATTCATTTAATGTTATGGATATGCAGAACTATATATAATGAGGCATAATAGGATTACAATTTACAACCGTCAGCAAAAAAAAAAAAAAAAGAGAGAGAGAGAAGAAAGCTCAGCGAGTTTTAGTGACGGTCCGGGTTAACAACTGTCTGAACTCATCATCAGGGGTTTTAAGAAGAATGGGTAAATCAAACTCAATTCCACTCGCCACGGTTTCCAGATGTCTGGGTTTAATCCTTTTCTCCAAGCTAAACCCAAAGAATTGCGGGAAATTCTTCAAATCCTCCATCCTCCCTTTCATCTCTCTAACAAAATAGTCCAACTTTGGTTTATAATTGTTTTCTATGCTGAAAGTGAAGAGCATTGGACACCTCAAGACCATTCCTATCACTTCCTCTTTGGAGAATCCCAGCCCAGCCAAGAATTCCAATTTGGGTATCAACGTGTTCTCGACGCTTGATACCAGCAATATCGGGTCGTTATAAGCCAGCGCTTTCATATCCCTGAATCCGAGCCTCTGCAGGTAGAACAAGACAGGCTTCAATTGGTCTCTCACGCTGCATATCAGCAACCTCGGGCACTTGTTGATAACCCTCCTGAACCCTAGTTCATTGATACCCATCTCCTTTGAGAGGAATTGGAAGACCGGCTCAAGGTCCGTCTCGATGCTCGATGTGAGGATTCGCGGGCACATACCGAAGATCCGTGGGAGGTCGTTTTGGTGGATGCCTTTCGATTGGAGGAAACATATGATGGCCTGTATGGAGTCTAAGGAGGCGGAATGAAGAGATGGATTGAGAGCTAGCGCCTTGCCGGAATCAATGCCGAGGATCTCCAGACAGAGGATCTTTTCCTTGAATTGGGGAGAGAGATTTGTGCGGGTTTGGGTGTAAAGCGGGTGTTCATCGAGAATGCTCTTGGATTTGGGCTTTGAAGGCAGCGGCGCTGTCGTGGAGAGGATTGTAGTTGGTGGCGGAGATGGTTGCAGCAGGTTAGATTTGGTTTTGGTTGTGGTCAAATTTGAACTTGTGACTGTTGATGATGAAGATGATTTCTGTTGAATGGCGCAACAGCGAAGAGAGGAATGAAGTGCTGCTCCAGCTGTTGGCATTCTCATCAGCGGATTAATGGAGAGACGGAATAGAGATGAGATGAGATGGTTTTTCTTTTCTTGCTTTCGAACTCAACGTTTTCAATTTCATTATAATTTGAGTGGACTGATCGATTCATGTTCTTCTTCCTTATCTGCACTGATGGGGTGAAGTGGTAATTCAGAAACATATGATTGGCTGAGGTTGAGATAGGATCCATTTCGGACACAATGATTCGCCGCTGCTGTTTCTTCTGGGGAAATTACACTTCTTGCCTTGATGTATACTATAATTACAGAGTCCACCCGCCTGCTTTAACAAATATCAGTCCCTTTCCTCATGGTTTTGACAATGAACAGCAGCACTTCTCCCCAACGACAAGGGGATGTGCACAAATACACTTACGTACCACTTTTAGAAAATAGAAGATAGATAATAAATTAATTGGGCGTCTGTTTTGAGATAATCAGGACCAGCTTTTGTTTAGTCAGTTTTTCCCATTTTCAGAATTGGAATGAGAATGAGAATGAGATTACCTAAAACCCTCTATCACTACAAGCAAAAACACTTTTACTAGGTATCACACATTTAAGTGTTAGTAAAAGTGGATCTTCTGTTAGTAAAAATCCCTAAGACCTATTCCGTCATACAATATTTATATTAGTAGAGATGGTGTCACTATAAGGTTTTATTAATACTCTCTCGTTCAACAATAACGGTCATTTTAGAAACTTGCACACTTATTAAGAAAAGTAGGACAATGATGCATGTGCCCTTACTTTTTACTTTTCCATTTAGATAATAATTACTTTTATATTAAATAGTAAGGATAAAAATGGAAAGAAGTGTGTCAAAAAACTAGAATGACATATATTTTTGAACAAGAATCACATCCTAAAGTGATAGATATTAATTAACGGAGGGAGTACTATATTGTGTGTTAGTAAAAATTATAGCCATATACTATCATATAATTTGTATGTTACTAAAGATAATGTGTACCTCCCTTTATCTATACCAACACTTATATAATGTGTTTCTAAAAGCTTTAGTAACAATTTTAGTGTAAGTAAAGATCATGTATACTAACACATACAAATGTGATACTAACAACAAAGCACAAAATAAAAAAAATGATGGATTTGCTACTAAAAGTAGCAACCCATTATGGAGCATCGTATTGAACCAGCTCCTATTGTCATTTATAATCCAAATGTGCATTTGATAGAAATCAACAAGAAAAGGTGAGTCAATTTGCTTCATTAATGAATCTACACATTATTTCCTCATCAAAGACTTGTTGTATTGTTCGCATCAGTAGGAATCTGCATAAAAGTTGAAGCAGATTAGAGAGGAGGAGGTCACCACACGACAACAAAAACTAAACACCTAAAATGGGGAAGTGCATCACATAAAGCCAAATCAAGCTGTCTGAACTAGGATTTACAGATACTTAAAACAAAACTAGCAGCAAGTGTTTGAAAGACCAAACCAAATTATTACCTCTTCATGGCTGAATCTAGCAAAAGATTTGGTTCCGATGCATTGTGGCTCATCTAACTTTGTGTGGTTCACTCTCTTTTACTCACACATCATCTAAATGAATTTAAAAAGTAGAATAAGTAATAAGACTGAAGTAAAGATTCACCTTACACGTTACTAAAATTTTAACAAGTGTAACTAGAACCTGATATTCAGTTTGGACCAAAGATTTATAAGGCATCTGAACTGTTTCTTGTCAACTCTGTCATCAGATAGTATTTCCAGAACTTCATCAACTGTTTTACTAGAATCAAAGAACTTCAATTTCATCTCAGCTTTCCAAGAACTCCACTTCTTTCCCATATTAGATATGATCCAATCCTTAGTATCTTATGTTTAAGTAGGACATAATGTAAAATTTTCATGAAAAGGAAACATAACTGTTAAAGATAAAGAATCTTTGTTATATTGAACATATTATTAAACAAAAGTAAGAGAAGTTATAGTAGAACATAATTACCTTTACATACTCTACAAGTCTTCTTTAACTGACTTAAAAATATCTCTTCAATCTGAATAGTTTATCAAAACTTGATACGACATTCTAACAAGGGTGCCTAGGAATCTGGTTAGTGTGTAGTCTTCCTCACCAATTGGAAGGTTGTTCTCATCCAATCAAACCTTAATTCTTTCATCACTTCCTAAATCCCACACGTTTGGCATTAGTGAAGGACCTCTAACATTTCTCACTGGTGGAACGGAACCCTTTAATTACGGTGGTTTAATCACGGCTTTATCACAAACCGTGATTAATAGGAAGGCCGGAATTAATTAACGACGTTTATTGACTTAACCGTAAGCAATAATCGATCGGAGGTAGGCGTGCCTTTTTTAGAACGGACTTTAGATGACGGTTATTAGTGAAACCGTAATGTAAAGTCCCATGTTGACGTGCGCTTTACGGTCAACGGACTTTAGATTACGGTTTTACTAATAACCGTCATCTAAAGTCCCCGCTCACTGATGTTCAACGGCGTCGTCTTGACCTGACGCCAAATATTTCCCGCATTATTTGATTTTTTCGTCGCCGCACGTAATCTAAATTACAGTGAACGACGTCGTCTTACCAGCTTATCGTACATTAAAAAGAACTTTATACTAATGTGTTACATATGTTTGATTGAATAAGACTCATGGCATAATGGTCGTGGGTACATGAGTCAACACCATTGATCTTGAGTTCGAAACCCAGCATAGGCCAAAATATTTTCGCGCTTTTTTTTATTTCGCTAGACTTTAGATTACGGTTCTTTAGGAACCGTCATTTAAAGTGTGACTTTACATTACGGTTTTCTTGTAAACCGTAATCTAAAGTCCTTTTAACTAGAACATTTGCCCGTTTACTCTGCACACTTACAATAACTCTTCTTCTCTCTCGCGCTATCTTCTGTACTGAAATCGCCTCCTCTCTCCCGTCACCTTGCTAACGGCCATCGCCGCCGTCGCTCCCACCACCTTTGTCACTCCCATCGCCGCCGGTCACCACCCATCTACTACTGGTCTCACCGTCAACGTCTCTATCGCGTACTGGGTATGCGATCGATCGATTGTCGTTTTTTTCTAACTTTGTTCATATACATGCATTTCGATTGCAAGTTCTAACCTCATTTCTATCAAATCCTGAGAGTGTAATGGCAAATGTTCTAACCTTGTTCATATATTTGTGCCCAGATTCACAGTTAATTGTAACCTAGTTCGTGGGCTGATTTCTACACTACTTGCCCACTTTGGTGCTTAGTAACGGTAATTTTGCAAACCAAACTGTAAGCTACTGTATTTATTTATTCTTAGCATTTAGTATTACAATTAATACTTAATAGTGTAGTTTTAAAAATGCTACTACTTAAAACTGCCACAGGAAAGAAAGTAAGTTCAAGTATATTACCGATTCCTGAAAATAGCTCATTTTCAACTGCTCAATCTGATATGCCAAATGCTCACTGTTTGATTCACAAGCTGTGACAGGAATTAACAATGCTATTGTTATAACCACCATAAAGAATAAGATGAGTTTGGGTATTTTAATGGTTCTAGAATGACTAGTTTCAGTCCTTCAATCTGAAGTACTGTAGAGAAGGTCATAAACTTCATTTGCAGTAGAAGAAGATAAGTTTATGTATGTTACCAGTTCTAGATGGTGCGTGCGAATTTGACTTTGGTAAAACTGATTTGGAGACGTTAGAAATATAGGGGAGATGCTATAGAATTTTTCCGCGGTTTAGCTAGCATTTAACCTTGATTTTTTGATGAATTCTAATGTTGTCGTTTTTCATTTATGCATCAGGACTACGACTTTATTTTGGCTTCCGACCTCAACCGTCTTAGCATCGGCTAATCGTCTACCAGAGGTAAGATTTATATATATACATATAATATTTGACAAACTACCAAACATAGTTATCCGCCCAAGATATACCTAATAGAGGTATATCTTCGGCAGTCCCTGTCGGGACTGTCCATGATTGTTAAATCTCACACCTAGGGTGTGAATGTGTTTTTAATATGTACTTTATTGATTATTTCGGCAGTATCTCTTTATTTCAATCTTGCAGGCATGGCTGATGAAGAGTTCGAGTTATTTTTCCGCGAGTTCGAAGATGAGCAGCAAGGGGTACCGGTTCCTTCTACCAGTGCCGCTATTGCTGCTGGCCCTTCTAGATCAGCCGCAGCTGCTGCTGGCCCTTCTATATCTCTCACTACTGTTGTTGGCCCTTCCATGAGTGCACCTTCAACGAGTGCTACTCAGAGACCTAGAGGTAGAGGTCCGACCCGCGGGCTGAAGCTGCAGAAACCGGATGACATCAGTTTTCTCTGGGACAAGTTTCGGAGGTATTGTGGGGGAAGCAGATCAGAGTTTGCTAGTCAACTAGGGTGCCTGTCCAGATCACATTGCTGCATCAACCACACATGGCCACAAGTCCCGAAAGAAGTTAAGGAGACCATCTGGAAGAAGGTGCAAGAACGATACAAGATCCCAGACGAAATGAAGAAGACCGTTCTTTCTGCGGTGGGTGGCAAAGCTAAATCATTCCGCCACTACTTGGTGGATAACTGGATCACCAGGGTGCCCCCACGCGAGCCTCCGCCGTATGTTGTGTACAACAGCATGATCACTGAAGAGGAGTGGAAGGAGTTCGTTGAGCAGCACTCCACCCCCGAGTTCAGGGTATGTTGCGTGTACTCTTTTCTGAACTAATGTTCATAATGATTTATCCCTGATTTTCTAATTAATTTTTTGTTGTACTGTCTTAACAGCAAAGACAACAACAAGCACGGCAAAACCGTGAAGCTAATCTCCACCCCCACACCATGGGACGAAGGGGATATATGGGCAGCCTCGAGGGATGGAAAGAAGCTGGTTTGCTGACGCAGAGGAACGAGGATGGCAGTGAATGCCCGATCGAGGAGGTCTCTGAGGCGAGGAGGGTGCAGATGTTCATACTGGGACGCCAGACAACGACCAGCGAAGGTCAGAGAAGATTTCGTCATGCTGAGACGGAACAGCTGGCTAACCAAATTGTAAGTGTTTGAAATTAAGTAGCTGTTAAATAATTTACTTATATAGTCAAGTGTTTGTTGATCTTAAATTTAGTGCTAACTTCTTTGACAACTGGACAGTATGAAGTGGCACAGAGAGGAGAAGTAGACATACACGCTCATCCTTCTCAAGACGATGCTCTCAATCAAGTGCTTGGGAAGAAGGATCACCCAGGGTGTGTTAGAGGATTTGGGGGAGAAGTACGTCAGAAGCACGTATTCCCTCCATCTGCTAGGAAGGGTCAGATGAGTGCTGCTGAAGTCGAGGCGATGGTAGATCGTAAGTTCGCTCTGAGCGCCAAGCTAATGAGGAGAAACAGGCTGCTGAGCGTCGGGCTTTCGAGGAGAGGCTGCAGGAAGCGTTGAATTCGATCGCACATGCGACTACTCAGCAGCAGCATGATCCTCCTTGACCGTCTTCCTCGTCCAGTTGCGCTCCTGCCGCTGACCCGTACCCGTTTGCCAACATCCAGGTTAGCTTTGTTTAACAATTTTTCTCCTTAAATAAAGTCATTTAAATAGTATTAGATCGGTCTCACTTATTTGTTTCATGTATTATCTATGTTTATTAAAGGAGCAAAAAAAATGCCGTCTCCAAATACCATTAGAAGGGCACCCTGTAGATGTGGCCTACGGGACGGTGTTGCCATCAGGTCCACTCATGCTCATCAGTTTTGTACGTCTACCCCCATTCTACGCGCGTGTGACCTTGGACCTGATAATTGATGGATTTGAGCATGCATACCTTCCAATGGCGTTTGACAACAAATGCACGCTGATTGAAGAGAAGAGAGACATATTGTCATGGCCAGCATGTTATATTGTTGTCACCGATGAGGTAAGACTGTTTGACAACCATTTAGTATCTAATAAAATCCATTATTTAGCATTAAGTGTCTAATATAATCCATTATAGATCCCTGAGCTTCCTCGCCGCGTATCCCGGCCCAGAGAAGAAGAGATCAGCCCGCCTGCGGCTCCTGTCAGAAATACAAGGGTATGTTCTAGATAAATGTTTAATGTTACTATAATAATCATTTAGTAATTATCTTTACATTTATGCTTTATTGTTTGTGTGTGAAGGGTAAGAATCCAGTGAATCGGGGTGCAAAAAGTAAGAATCCAGCGCCCGTCCGGGCTCGCACCAGGACTACTGAGACGCCTAAAAGTAAGTTCACACTGCCAGCAAAATTTGTGGGTCACTTAGGGCCTCGTCAGATGAATCTCTACGACAAGATCATTGCGAAGTCAAATGCTGATACTATCAACTTCATGATGACGCTTCCAAAGTGGATGTTTCACTACGAAGAAGATATGACCACGACGGTCAACTTTGGGGACATCAGAGAGATGATGATTGGAGATTACCTGAACATTAACATTATTCAAGCTTATATGAAGTAAGTGTTCTTTCCTCAGACTGTAAAAACATATAGAATAAGTATCTATGAAGTTGCATTGGCTAACTTTTTATAGTATATGTGATATAATAGAGCTCTGCTTGAGAGATGTCATGAGAAGAACATCACCTCCATTACTGCGGTGTGCGTGGAGCGTTTATCGTACGACTCAGTCAATAGGGAACCGGGGAGGTTTTGTGAATACATTAGGCATTGCTTCAATGTTGCTGATGAATAGGAAAAATCATTTATTCTAATGCCGTATCACCAAACGTGAGTTTTAATATAAAATTACATACTAATTAGCTAACTTTTTACCTTCATTTCTCATTTCATTTTGTATTTGAAATTGTAGCCACCACTGGGCTTTGTTTATCTTCTGCACTGCAACCGCTACTCTGCTTGTTCTAGATCCACTAGGGCAGTGGACAGAATTCAACACTGAAGACTTAATCAAAACGTAAGTTTTTATTACTATTTAATTGTTTGTAAATTTTTTGAACCAAAGTTAATGTACTCGTTCATTCTGCTTAACACTTTTGTTAATTATATGTGACAGTTGTTACAGTCAAACCGCTCAGGGAGAGTTTGCAGAAATGACCGTCGATTACATCAAGGTTTGGTAATACATGTATTTCATTCGTGCTGTTTATCTTTATACAATTGTTTTACATTTGTGAATTTTGGTGATTTAGTGCCCTACCCAAAAGGATTCTAGGAGTTGCGGGTACTACGTGATGCGGTATATGTACGAGTTCTGCGGGTACTTCACAACATTTGATAACTCTATAGACAAGGTAACACGAACGTTATCTTGTATTTAATTATTTTCGGCAGATTTTTTGTGTCTTTATCTTAATCTCATTATGGGTTGCATTCCTTTTCTTGTTCCAGATTAAAGAGCATTATGCCCGATTCAAGACTTACAGTGCAAACGACTTGTATCATGTCAGAGAGAGCACAACAGCCATGATGCTCAGAATGGAGTGGTAGACTATAGCTTGCTAGCTTTTTGTATATATTGTAGTGGCATGAAACTGAATGGAGTGGTAGACTAGATGTAACAGATTCTGCTGTATTGAATATTTTTTGTTGCTATAACAGATTCAGCTGTAACAGATTTTTGATCTGGTGTATATTAGATGTTATCTCTGTTGCAATTGTGCACAGAGAATGAATTTGTGTTGTTGCTATTTGATTCAGGTGTTTCAATTGTGCAGTTTCTGCACATCTGTTGCTCTGATGCCCTCTGTTGCATCTCTGTTATAATTCTGGCTCTGTTGCAATTGTGTAGCTTTGTAATAAAGAAAACGAAAAAAAACACTTTATATTACGGTTATTGGTAAAACCGTAATCTAAAGTCTACACTTTACATTACGGTTTTATTAATAACCGTAATGTAAAGTCCATGACACGTGGGACGAAAAAAGGGCCTTTAATTACAGTTTTAAACCGTAATTAAATACGTCACGTCTTTAGTGACGCCCGTGTAGACTACGGTCCAAAACCGTAATCATACACGGTTTTGGACCGTAATTAAAGGGTTCCGTTCCACCAGTGTCTCGTAGATCCTTTTTTTGTTGTTGAAAAGATCCTTTTTTTTATAGATGACAAGATACTAAAGTCATTAGCGATGTGTTCATAACTTCATATCTAAGAAAAATGAATACAAACAAAGAACTAGAAAAAGATACTACATAGCAACAAAGCTAATAACCTTATCCAGTATCAACTGTAGTATTGGAGGATTCAGCTTCAGTAATGTCATTTGAATTAGTACTAGCAGCACCAGCTTCCGATGATCCATTTCGAATGTTGGATGCTTCTTCTCCAGCAGGTTGCCCCTCTTGAACTTGGTGCTAACTGAAATTATTCTCAACCACTTACACTTAGCCATCCTAATTTAATCATAAACACATAATCAGTCTCCATGAGGAATGCAAATAGCATAATTTTTTAAAACAAACACAATAACCAAGACAACAACTCATTACAAGTTCACTTCAATTAAACGGGGCTTTCAAGAAAGTACAAGACGAGCAACTGTAACATTAATAACTATAACATAGTCCATACAGGACTGTACCACTCAATCTACCACTTACACTTTACTTTTTCTCAATATATGTATTCTTTTACATCCAAACGAAAGAACACAAATCATAATTTCAGCCCTCTGTATAAGCTCTTTGTATACTTATAAATACAAAGCTACACTATAATCTGAAAGCAACACACATACATTCGAGATTATTAAGGTTGTACTTTACTAAAAACAATAGAAACCTTTGTCAATATACTAGAATATACAATTCCTTCTTTCCAAATTTCATTTCAACATAGCAAGTTGTAACTTAATATTCTCAAATACATATATAGCTCAAGAGAACAACGACCAAATCTGTTAGCCGATCGCAATACCATGGCAGCTAATCCACCTGTATTGATTCAAAGATAATATTTCAGGCAGAGGGGATTTTCGAAGTTGCAAATGTACTCTTAGGTTACAATATTGTGGAATACTTGGGGAAAATTGAGAGGGGGAATCGGGGATGAAGCGGAAATTAGTGAAGACTGCTAACCCTAGTTGATTGAAATTTATAATTTTTTCTAACGAAGATGAAACGGAAACTAGTGAATGGGAGTTGTTTACTTGAGAGTGAAGAACTTCGCACCTGATTTCGGCAATCGAAGAACAGAGATGAGTTCAAACTGTCGAACTGTCAAAGATTCTCACATCAAACCATCAAAGATGAGCTTGTCAAATGTCGAAGACCATAGGTGAGATCACCTATAGCAGCGATGGAGATGATTGTTCGAGTAGTGCTTCTAGGAGTGAAGAAACTCACTGCTGGGATCGCTGAAACCTTTCGCCGGGGTGAAGTGAAGGTAACGGCGTAGGACTTCTCCTCGCTGAACATCGGTGTCGTTCGGTGGTCACGTATGGAAAAAGGGTAAATTAATGTGAAGATTAATCTATCCTATAAAGTCCGCAAAATGTGCACATGAATATGCAGAGATAAATACATATGTTCGTTTAAAGCATTTACCAAACAACATATTACAGGCTTGAGATTACTATTATGCCCTTGGAACTGTTTATATTCAACCCCCGACATTTCTCATTCATTCTGACCTTCCTGTACCACCTCCAACTTGCTATGGCTTCCCGCAGTGGTGCACGTGTGGTTCCACATTTTCGTTAACTTCAATATTCAATAATTTATCGTTCTAAATTCTTAATATTACTTCCTCGTTTGTTATTCCATATCACAATCCTCCTCTTGATACTATACATCTGCAACGAACGACTCTGCTCAAAGAGTGCAGATGATATCTGTCCTTAGTAGCTGAAAACAACGCCAACATGTATTTCGAGTGGTAACTGTTATCAGAAGGTTACTAACGAAACCAATTTGTGATGTAATACTGAGGATAGGGTTTTCAATTGCAATTGGGTTCCACCATGAGCAACGGTTGTTCATCTTTATTCGGGGCAAAAATGTAAAATGTACTACTTCCCAGATCGTGACTCCGCGTTTTGTCACCTGAACGCAGTAAATACTGGCGTTCGCGTAAAGGTGGAAAAAGACAGATCGTGCATATTAATGTACACATTTCTAATGGGTCGGAGTCACGACAAATGTGGATTAATCTCCACTTTTGGAGCTGGACCCACTATTCGATGTAATCAAACGCACTCTAAATAAGTTTTTCCCACCTTTACCGTCTGTTCACTTATTAGATTTACTAATACTTATCTTTTATAAGTTAGTAAAGCTAATATATATTAACAGAAAATATTTTGTATTTGTATAGTTGGAGGCTATACTTATATATGCATATAGTTGCTTGAATAGCCTTGAATTTTTACTAATTCTAGTTTATATGTTACTAAAGAAGATTAATATTAACATTATTACAAGTGTTAGTATAAATGGATGTTGCTAAACACCACTTAGTTTGTAGTGTATCTTGATTCCACACCCCCTAATAGGGAATGAGATTTCCTTTTCCCAGTACACTTTGATTGGTGACATATGACCATTGACCGATGACTAATGACCATTGGCGGTGATCGGTGAATGTTGACCGGGAATTAATGGCCTTTGACCGACATTCGGCAGCCGTTGACCGGTGCCTATTAACTGGTTATTTATTTCATTTTCCCCAACTCAAACAAACAACCAGGAAATCAAAGGGTATTCTTTTCCACTCCTTTCCATTCATTTTTCTGATTCCATTCTGTTTCCCCGCTTGAAACAAATGCCCCCTAAATGTGTACAATTGTAGATTGTCAATTTGAAAGTGTATTGAGCACATGTTCAAACAAATGTACACATTAGCATCTTCCTTAATTACACAAATATCTTTTTTTATAATCTACATTACAACAACCACCTAGTAAACATTCACACACTTGCTGTAACACCCCTCTCGGTACTAAAGTAATAATCACTCACACAACATTAATAAACAACGTCTCACAGCGGAAGTCTCACCTCAATTAACTCTCACTCGGGTGTCACACGCCATTACTCGCCCATACGAGTAAAGAAGCTGAAGTACTTTAAATACGAAACAACACTAGTAAATAATACATATCCGCAGTGATAACGAGATTCTAACCTATACATCAATCTAATCAACTGTAACTTTAACGACAAGTGAGCGTCTAGGTATTCCCTAATGTTTACAACGTTATTAACTCATTAGCTCGTACTCATCCTAATACAACACTAAGTCTCGTGCGAAAATTAAAATCCTAACTACCCGGGTCCCGCTCTTCGGCTCCCGCGATAATCAACACCTACAGCAATGCCATAATGGCTCAGCGATAAACGCTGAGTATGCCGAGCCTGGACCCTATTGCTCACTTACTAGTCATGCTCGCCATTATTAAGTTCGTTACATGCTTTACCGGTGTACAGGTAAATGAAAGCAGTAAACACATGGATGGCGGTAAATAAACAGTTAAGGCAGGCACTATATTCCACACACATCAGCACACATCACAATGAATCACAACATCAATGAACGAGTAACCGTTAGTAATGGTCTATTATTCAGTTAATCACATGACCCCCCGGGTCCCCATATACCTTTACACGTTTTTGTTAGCACTGTCGGGAGTCAAGTTAGGGCATCCCGAAATAACCTCACTTGGACGGTAGTCCCATATGCACACGAGGTGCTCACTTTGCCTTTTTAAAAGCGTCCATATTTTGCCTTTTTAAAGGCGCCCATGTTATCACCATACCTGTCGATCTATCTAGGCTCGATCAGGTTAAACTAGAGTAAGCCCGATCCGGGTTAACTCAAGAGATCTCAACGCGCGACCAGTAGCCAATGACTAACTGGATTAAGGTAAACTATCCATATTTATCCACACTCCACTGTTGACTTAGTTAGTCAGTTAAACCGTTACAGTTTCAAATATGAAGAACACCATTTGTTTGTTAGCTGCCCTATGGGTCTTACGCATGCCTAGAATCATTCTAGGTAGTATTCATGTTCGAGTCAAAGCTCTAGAGATCGACGATGTCGTATCTCGTCCCTAAGTATTTTACTTAGGTTAGTATACATATACAGTCATAGTATTAAGTGTGTTACATCCATTAACAACAATCATAACACATTAAACGCATATGTGCTTTATATAAACCGATCTATAGTCGACGTAGTATTAGTCCCGTAGGATGTTCGCGCATAATTAAATAATGCGGAAAGATGAACAATTAACATTCCATAACACACATCCATACACACATACATACATGCATCACACTCGTTATACAGCACACATATTCGAGCCCAAGGCAGTCCTCAGGACATCTCGGATCAGACCCCTTTACACACCGTTAACCAAGACCTAGGTTGCGCAGTAGGCCACTAGCTCATCGAGCGCCTTCGTCGGTGATACGGTCTAAACATCAAACACAACATAAGTCAATCCACATGACTTAGTTAAGTTCGGTAAATCTGAACAACACAAATAATCCCGACATTTCATCCCCGGATTTCAACAGTTATTTGTTAAAGTGTCGTATACGAACTCGTCAGTCGTAATACGTATTAATTATCAATGCCCGGGTTTATTTAAAAGAGTCAGTTATAAAAACATCTTAGTTGAAGCGTTTTTAAACGTTAAGATTTATTCCTTATTTTTATGAGTATACGAATACATATTCTCGTTAATACTTAAGCATCAATTTAATCACCCGGGTTCGGTATACGAGTATACATTTATAATATATAGTTGCATGTGTGCATGCAACGTTAATTCGCATCGCATTTAATGCTCATGCATTAATGTTATATGACATTAATATGTAGCCATTTCATATTGCACCATATATTATACATTTCATACTCATCTTAATAAACTATACTTTAATCTTGTAATTGTATGACTTAGTATTTATTCACACTAATGTCTTAACACTTGTCATTTATTATTACATGACATGAAAACCATATTGTATATTTTAATTATACTCTCGGTTTTGTATTATATATATATACATGCACATGTTAATTTCGGTTATATGTATATGTATATATATATTGTTATTATTTGATCTAGTCACATAATATATAGTTGCATGTATTCATGCACTATATTATATAGTTCCAACTTTACCATTTAATTAATATGTATATATTCTTAACATATGCTTGCGCATTTATTTATATTCACTTATACATTAATATTTCATGAGTTATACCCACATATCATGTGTTACATTATTATCATCTTATGTAAGATGATTATTTCCATTTGTTGTATTATTTTATGCAACTCATATTAAGAACTTTATCTTAATATTATGTAACATTTCATTACATGTATTATAGTTTCCCAAGGTTTATTTAAATACCAACCTTAGATTATAAATTCCGTTTCTCATTAATTGTCACATTATTTCATGTGAATATAATTAATGATAATTATTTCATTTAATCACATTAATACTATATAATATCTATAGTATTTATAACATTGTGAACCATAGTTTATAAATTCATTTCTTACATGTTATGCATGCGGTTTTAATGTATAGTTTTATAAACTATGTTTAGACCACATAAAACCATACAATGTCACACTTATCTTATACCATATAATATGATGTTTTTATATCTCACTTAACATTATAATATATAGTTTTGAAAATCACTTAACTAGTTGCCGCATGGGCATATATGTATATATTTAATATTTCTACATTCTCCATAGTTTTCATTAATTAAAATATAACCACACATTATTATACCATGTTATAAATATCATATTTTATAACATTTAAACTTTATAACACATTATAACCTATAGTTTTTTCTAAAATTTGAAATCATTGCCGAGAGACATTATGTCTACAAGTTCAAATTTTATAACTCCTCTTATTCTCTCTTTATTACAAATACACCACTTACTTTATAACATATCATATATATCGTATGTTATATCCTTTAAACTTTAAAATAATTATATCATATAGTTTTACAAACTTAAGAATTTCGAACAGCCCTATGCTGTTTTGATTTATTTCTTTCCATCTCCATATATTTTTATATTTGCACATTTAACCCACATATTACATAATGTTACAAATAGGTTATAATATATAGTATTAATGTTTATCATTTTGTATAACATATAGTTTTATATTCCATTAATTCCGAACAGACCCCTAACTATTTTAAATTCCTTTTTCGCCCCCAATAACTTTCCTTATTTACATATTAGCCACACTTTATATAATATACTTTGTAAATGTAACAAAACTATATATTATACACTTTTATTTATAAAATCATTTATATAGCTCCAAAAATTCCCAACCTTTATATTAATGACATAAACTATGTTATTAACCATATTGACCCACAATTTTTGGTAATTACCATTTGTACCCCATTAGTTTTATAAATTCAACATATAACTTATGATATTACTATAAACCATAGTTTAATTACTTATGTTATAAATTTTGGTCAAGGCTTTTAACATGGTCAAAGTTGACCTATAGTATACTAGTTTGACCAATAGTAATATGTATTTGCGGGTTTGACCACACTTTCTCAAAAATTACAATTTGACCCCACATTTTATAAAACTTAATAAAATTCATAAAATAACTCTTTTAATATATAGTTTTCGGCTCTATCCTTGTTTAGCCTCCAAAATTTGTTTTAATTACAAATCAACCCCAAAGTCTCCCGGTAATGTTTGTTATTATTTTAAATTCATTTATAACTTAATATAGCATAAAATTAAATGGCCTAAAAATGCATGGCCTTATTACAATAATTAACCTAGAATAAATGTTACATATAAATGTCATAAAAACTATATTGTTTACGGCTTCTAGTATAGTTTTTTACTTTAATGTTTCCTAAAATTGTTTAATTAATTCCTATGACATAACATGTCATCTAAACCTTATATTATCAACTAAAAATGTTGTAAAACATTATAATACATAGTTAAGCTATTTTAAGCTCTATTCACCCACGGATGTATTTAATGTAACTAAATAACATATAAACTATATAGTATACTAGGTTTAGTATACTTACAATGTTTCCAAGCAAATCAAACAGCCTAGGCTCTCCAAAGCACTCACGACTGATGTATAAAAATTCTTAAATTAGTTTCCAAACTTAATCAACACATAAGCTAGTAATATAACATTATAAGGTTAGATTTTTTCCTTACTTTGTTAGGCATATAATTAGGCTTCCTTTCTCCAATTTTTGTGCAGATTGTTCCCAAGGTAGCAGCACCATGCGCCAGCTATTTTTTGCAAGAAAATACAAGGGTATTAGACTGGTGTATAACCGATTATTCAAGGGCCAAAAACAACCCATTTTGGCATGGTTTTTACCTTGATATAGGACTGATCTTGGAGGCTACTCACGCCTGCTTTTAGGGGACCAAAACAAGGTGTTATATCTCCACTTAATCCATAGTGTATAACCGGTAATCAAGGCACATATTTTTTATTTTTTTGAAAAAATTTGAATTATACATTATGTAACATTAGTATATTTAAGGGTATTCAAGACCCTAAAACCAAACAAAACTCATTTCGGAGACAATCTCACAAAAATGTGCTTTAAGGAAGCTTATTGCATATTTTGTGTTAAAACTTGTTTTTGAGCTTGGTTTTCTTTGGTAATTGATTAACTACATCCATTACATGATTACTGAACTCATGAGTTTGATTTGGAATCAAACGGAGGTCATATGACCTTTAAAACTTGTTTAGAGCACATTTTGCTCTAAGTGCCTTTTGAGCATGTTAATGCTGGTTCTTTATGTTGGAGTGCTGTCCAACAGCTTCATTACGTTCATTAATGTGTTAATATGCCTAGGACAAAATTTTAGGTCCTAGGGAGTTTGTTTGGATATCCATTTACCCTAAAAGGTCAAAGGGTGCAATATTTGCTTTATGTTGACCATTGTTGTTTTAAAATTGGCTTTAAGGCAGGTTTAGGCCTTAATTAAATTGATTAAATGTTTAATTTAATTAGGGGTATTTCAGTCTACCCCCTTAAAAAGACTTCATCCCGAAGTCGTCTTTCATAAATAGGTATATATATATCTATCTACCCATGATTCCCATAATGTACATCTATGTGATGTAACATTCACGCATAAGTGTTGTGCGCATATTGCACATAACCCTCAAGTGTGGCGTTAATTCAAGTATATGGATATAGGTGATCCATCAGCACCATCGTTTCCTATCAGTTCTAACCATCTTGACAACCTCCCCGAGGTGTCCATAACATTCCATGTTCTATCTCTATGATTCAATCAGTATCTATATGTTCGGTATCTAAACGATACAACATAAACTGAATTCATAAGAGAGTATACACATATATTTCACCAAACAAGTTCATACATACAACCACAACTGAGTATCTCATAGGATACTTACATACATGTACACAACATAAACACAGGTGCGCAATGCGCATACAGACAATCAACAAAACAGTGTATGCCCCGCATACAAAAACACAAAAACTAGTGCACACTTGTGCACAGCCAAGGGGCTTTACCCCCCTTAAAAAGGGTTACGCCCCTGTACCCCACAAGTATACAACAACCGCTAACCAAAGAGCGCTGGATACTTGGGTCTCATGGAATTCTCATATGGAGAGACAGGTCGATGTTAGACATTCGATTCTAGAAAAGGTTATGAGAAAGGTGAGGCGCGTACATTTCCAGCCAAAGGCATGGAGTACTTGGTGCGCTGTCTCAACCACGTTCTATTGGGCCCACTCGCTCCGTATGGAGGTGTAGACCCACGGATATGGGCTAATATGCCATTTGTTCTATTGTTATCTTAGGTGGTTTATTGGCGGCAGTTTATTACTGACGTCGCTTCATTATGAGGGTGTCGTTCACGGTCTTTGTGAATTGGAATTAGGTGTATCCCAGTCAGTGCGGTAACGTTAGTTATATGTGCACACGATTGGATCGAAATCGCATTCGGGATTTATCTTAGGATATTGTTATCTTCACACTTTGGTAAAGTGTTGAGATGAAGTATGGTACCAATTATTGTTTGTAGTCAGTGCCACTTTGCACTAGTCTTTATCGTTTGTTTAAGACATATGGTTATAACTGCACGAGGATAATTTTGTAAACTCGTGTCTCCCGGTATTTGGTTCCGGAGTACGGTATTTATTTGTAGTATTTGTTATGTATTCTCCGTTGGTATATTTAGTGCATACCGTGTGCCGGTTCGCAACATTCATAGTATGGTTTATCCCGTTTATTAGGAGAATCCATGGTTACTATCATATTATGTTCTGCATTGCTCGACATCATTTACAGTATGGTCTTGTCAATTGAGGTATTTCCTCAGTTATATTTTATATTTTTATAATCACATGTTTTTCACAAGGAATATCATTATATATTTGTGAATTTATATTTGAGTTGTGGTTTGAACTCAGTAGTTATTTTGGAGCATGTCCTTTAGTTGTCCAGGCTGTTGTATAGCCTTTCTTGTATTTTATTTCTCACCATTATTTTCTGTGCGAGCTTTTCTCATCTGTGTTTGGAAAAGTATTCATTCACATTGTAGATGTAATGGTCGCTTCCGTGCGCACCGTATTTCAGTCAATTAGACGGTTGTATATTTATTGTGGTACTCTCTCTTTAAAGTTCAGGGCATTCGCTAGTGTACTAGCTTCGTCTTTATTGTATATTAGACAATAATGCATTTGTGTTCAACCTCTTCCTGGTTAATTTGGACATACATAATTATGATACCACTTGGTATTGTTGTATATATTTATATTCGGAGAGTAATTCTCTCTTTGTTCCCTTTTTACGGGTAATGGTTATAATCATTGAATGGTTACTTTTGAGTACTGCATATTGTTAGTTTAAACGGCTATTAAGCCTCTTTGCGTACTATATTCTCATTTGCCCGTTTATTGGGCCTTCTTGTATGTCGTTTAATTTACTATCAATTTTTTTCTCCACTGTCGGGAGGTTTTCCTTTTTAAAGGTTACTGTGTGTGTTGGCCATTCCTTTGCGGAGTTGTGGCTTGCTCACATTATATTCAAGGTTGTTGGTTCCATTCACTTCATTAATTCAACTGGGGTTTTATTCGCTAATTTATTTTAGGCGGTTCCTTGCACTGGTCTAGGTTTACATTTCTGACCTTCGTGTGGAGTTGACTACTCCCAGTGTTCCTTTCACCACATGTCTACGTGTATGGGGTACTGAACTGATACATTGCTACTTACTCGACTAACTCAGGGATGAGTCTGTCGAGCCCACAAGCTCCAATGGAGTGTGGTCGTCCCATAACTCGTTTATAGATTCGTAGTGTCCATCACACGCTCGTGAAGTATTCTGCTGTCAATCTCCCTTCTTGTTAGTATTGGGGGTCTCCCGTGGGACCATTCGGTTCCCTGGGTTTCCTGCCCAATGGGTATGGGTTCATGCATTTGATTCAGCAGGTGTTTGTTATATTAATCCTAAAGGTATGGGTCGTACTGTAACAATGGAAATGGTTGTTCTCCTCTTTGTTGTTGAGTATGTTGTTGATTATGGTCCGCTGATCTCCTTAAGAGAATTCATAAGTTCTCGTATTCGTAGGTTGTTGTTATTTATTGTTTAGTGATAGTTACTTGCAACTGTTATTATTTGGATTTCAAGTGCGCGGTTTGGGGCCTGTTATTTATTTATCATGTTATTCATGTTGTTTACGGTATGTACCGTAGTTCCCTTAACTTCATCATATTTACTTAGACATTGTTATCTTAGTAATATACCTCGAAAGGTAATTGGAGTCGGTGTTCCCGATCTCCTGGCTCATGCCCTTTATTAGTACATTAGGTACTTACTTACTTGCGCTATTTAGCGTTCGGTTTGAGTGTTTGTAATATCGATTTAGCTGTTTGTCATTGTTTTAATTTACACATTCATTCATCACTGATAGTCGTCACGTTAGTAAACGACATGTCTTTAACACATATTGATACTTATCATTTTTTTACAAGGCAGAACGCCAATGGTGGTAGCCATTCTTTTATCTAGAACTTGTCTAATGATCAGTATGATCAATAATAATATACATTGAACTTAATCTTGACATTTTCTTGTTCAATATCGCTTTTGGCAGTCCTTGGTAAAGGTAGTGCCTAGGGGTGGTAATTATTCATGCTTTATACATAGATTCACATTTATTGTTGCGAATTGTATTTGTAGTAACCATGTTACGGTATACTTGTTCTTTCCAATTTTTTTTGTCCAACTATGGACTGATATATTTTACAGCTTTCCTGGTGTTCGTCATAAGTTGGCGTCAGCAGTTACGGTTAATATTGGTATTGTTCGTTAAGTGTTCATACCTTCTTCACAATTTTCTATACATGCTGTACGGAAGTGAGTTGTTACTCACAGGTATACTCATTTAATATTTTATGGTTGAATTGTTGCTAGCTGTTTGTAGCTAGAATATTGCAATTTTCGTTTATTCTTACCGTAATCAATTATGGCAACTTGTGAAGAGTCTCAGGAGTCATCCGACCCTGATGTGGCCAACACCAGCGTTGAACTATCCTTCCACCCCAATCTGTGTTCAGCTTCCCTTGACCTGTACCGGATCAAGTTCCACCTCCCACATCCATAACAAGCCATTAAATAATTTACAAATCTGTCATAATACTCGGCTCGTAAGCCGTTGTTATTGATTCATCACTGTATAATGCAGGTAGTTTGTTATGGGCTGATGTATGCCCCTTTTTTTATGATTAGTCGGACTCATCGGGTCCTTCCGAGGCTATAAGCCTCGTATATTAGCGGTTTACTATTCATATGGCGACAATTGTAGTCCTGTAGTTTATATTAGTGTTATACAATTGTTTGGTGATTATTGGTAGCCATGGTGTCGTACCATTGGTCTACATGATTTATAGAATTCGTTTGTAACGATAATGGTAATTGTAACTACGGTCATAGTTGTTTGCAGCACTTGCAGTAGCAAGTGCGCGGGGTAGACGGAATTATTAGTACACTGTTTAACTTAGCGCTTGCAGTGGCAAGCGCGCCATGCAAGTGGAATTGTCGGTTTCGGACTTGTTCGTCTTACTACCGCATAGGTTGTTTAAGTACCGTTAGAACGATTGTCCCTAAAAAGGATGGTAATTGGATTGGAAAAAATTTCCTAACCATATTGTTATTAATTTATTCAAGTTCTACCACACAGTAGATTTATGGTAGCATAAACACTCGGAATTTGTTTCTCCATGGGTGTCGTCACGACTAGGCCCTAATGTTACAGTATTGTATACACAAGATTAGGACTGGAATTTGAATATGGCAGGACGGCTGAACTTACAAAATTCCTCCATATCCACAGTATAGTCTCAGTTTACAGTTTGGTATTACAACACAATAGCATAGTGGTTTAAAGGTCCCCATTACGGGCGACGGTCTCGCGGAGCTTAGGATGCTCCCGATCCGCTTGCCCTATTGTCTTGGGAGATCCTTTCCATGACGTTTTCCGTAGCAATGGCGCTCGCCCTCGGCGATGCCTATTGCTAACGCTAGGTCATTTGTAAGGAAAGTAGGATATTGATCTTTATTAACGTCATAAGAGTAAGACTTGTATACTTTTAGTATGAAGTCGCTTAGGCGGACTATCGGGCTTAGTTGCCCTCTTCCCAATATTCGGGGGTTCACGTCATTCAGTAGTATTAAAATCATTGGGTTGTGGCGGAAGGGATACTGTCGGCGGTAGTCCATACTGGACTTCCACGTGAAAGTGGACTGTCGCCATCGTACTCGCAACGTTCGGTATGTCTCCTCCTGTCTGAGCTCTTAGCCGGTCCATGACAGCCGAGACAATCTCGGGGATGCTAGGCATTCCCGGGCCTCCGTGCCCCTGACCAGCTTCTTGGTCATCGCCACCACTAGACATCGGTATGACCGTTCGTCTTCTCGTTACTCGATAACTCATCACATTACAATTAACTCGTTTGTGCGCCTCAAAGGCTAACACTTGCAAGCCAAAGGCTTTTCTAACACATAAATTCATTAAGCAAGACGGTCCGACCTCACAACGTTTCCCGTATATCCCAAATCCTAGGCTCACTGTCTTAAATCCTATTTCTATCATCAAAAGCGGTACTCCGCTCTGATACCACTTTTTGTAACACCCCTCTCGGTACTACGTTATAATCACTCATGCAACATTAATAACAAAACGTCTGTCACAGCGGAAGTCTCACCTCAATTAAATCTCACTCGGGGTCACACGCCATTACTCGCCCATACGAGTAAAGAAGCAAAGTACTTTAAATACGAAACAACACTAGTAAATAATACATATCCGCAGTGATAACGAGATACTAACCTATACATCAATCTAATCAACTGTAACTTTAAACGACAAGTGAGCGTCTAGGTATTCCCCAAATGTTTACAACATTATTACTTATTAGTCGTACTCATCCTAATACAACACTAAGTCTCGTGCGGTAATTAAAATCCTAACTACCCGGTCCCGCTCTTCGGCTCCCGCGATAATCAACACCTTCAACAATGCCATAAAGGCTCAGCGATAAATGTTGAGTATGCCAAGCCTGGACCCTATTGGTCACTTAATAGTCATGGTCGCCATTATTAAGTTCGTTACATGCTTTACCGGTGTACAGGTAAATGAAAGCAGTAAACACATGGATGACGGTAAATAAACAGTTAAGGCAGGCCTCATATTCCACACACATCAGCACACATCACAATGAATCACAGCAATCACAGCATCAATAACGAGTAGCCGTTAGTAACGGTCTATTATTCAGTTAATCACACGACCCCCCGGGTCCCGCATACCTTTACACGTTTTTGTTAGCATTGTCGGGAGTCAAGTTAGGACATCCCGAAATAACCTCACTTGGACGGTAGTCCCATATGCACACGAGGTGCTCACTTTGCGTTTTTAAAAGCGTCCATATTTTTACCTTTTTAAAGGCGCCCATGTTATCACCATACCTGTCGATGTATCTAGGCTCGATCAGGTTAAACTAGAGTAAGCCCGATCCGGGTTAACTCAGAGATCTCAACGCGCGACCAATAGCCAATGACTAACTGGATTAAGGTAAACCATCCACATTTATCCACACTCCGCTGTTGACTTAGTTAGTCAGTTAAACCGTTACAGTTTCAAATATGGAGAACACCATTTGTTTGTTAGCTGCCTATGGGTCTTACGCATGCCTAGAATCATTCTAGGTAGTATTCATGTTCGAGTCAAGCTCTAGAGATCGACGATGTCGTATCTCGTCCCTAAGTATTTTACTTAGGTTAGTATACATATACAGTCATAGTATTAAGTGTGTTACATCCATTAACAACAATCATAACACATTAAACGCATATGTGTTTTTATAAGTCGATCTATAGTCGACGTAGTATTAGTCCCGTAGGATGTTCGCACATAATTAATAATGCGGAAAATGAACAATTAACATTCCATAACACACATCCATACACACTTACATACATGCATCACACTCGTTATACAACACACATATCCGAGCCCGAGGAAGTCCTCAGGACATCTCGGATCAGACCCCTTTACATACCGTTCACCAAGACCTAGGTGCGCAGTAGACCACTAGCTCATCGAGCGCCTTCGTCGGTGATACGGTCTAAACATCAAACACAACATAAGTCAATCACATGACTTAGTTAAGTTCGGTAATCCGAACAACACAAATAATCCCGACATTTCATCCCTGGATTTCAACAGTTTTTTGATAAATGCTGGGAAAACCCAGTTACAATGGCATACTATGGCCGAAGCCTTTCACGCCTGAATAAATTGAAAAAAAAAACGCATACACCTAAAACTACTTATTATAGAAGAGAAGATAAAACGGGTCTCAGCCAGCTTGTCCAGGTTCTCTAGTTCGTACATGGATTTTTGAGCTTCAAGTTAATATGGCAGTACACCTCTACGTTCCATTTCTTCGATGGTTTTTTGATCTCCTTTAGCATTGAAGTGAGCGGCATATTACCCACCTATTTCAATTTAGATTTGAAGAATTCTCGGAAGCCATTGTGCATTTCCTCTTGTGGATCTTGCCATTGTGCATTTCCTCTTGTGCATTTCATCCCGGATTTCAACAGTTATTTGTTAAAGTGTCGTATACGAACTCGTCAGTCGTAATACGTATTAATTATCAATGCCCGGTTTTTTAAAGAGTCAGTTATAAAAACATCTTAGTTGAAGCGTTTTTAAACGTTAAGATTTATTCCTTATTTTCACGAGTATACGAATACATATTCTTAATACTTAAGCATCAATTTAATCACTCGGGTTCAGTATACGAGTATACATTTATAATATATAGTTGCATGTGTGCATGCAACGTTAATTCGCATCGCATTTAATGCTCATGCATTAATTTTATATGGCATTATATGTAGCCATTTTATATTGCACCATATATTATACATTTCATACTCATCGTAATAAACTATACTTTAATCTTGTAATTGTATGACTTAGTATTTATTCACACTAATGTCTTAACACTTGTCATTTATTATTACATGACATGAAAACCATATTGTATATTTTAATTATCTCCTCGGTTTTGTATTATATATATACATGCACACGTTATTTTCGGTTATATGTATATAATATATATATTGTTATTATTTGATCTAGTCACATAATATATAGTTGCATGTATTCATGCACTATATTATATAGTTCCAACTTTACCATTTAATTAATATGTATATATTCTTAACATATGCTTGCGCATTTATTTATATTCACTTATACATTATATTTCATGAGTTATACCCACATATCATGTGTTACATTATTATCATCTTATGTAAGATGATTATTTCCATTTATTGTATTATTTTATGCAACTCATATTAAGAACTTTATCTATATTATGTAACATTTCATTACATGTATTATAGTTTCCCAAGGTTTATTTAAATACCACCTTAGATTATAAATTTCGTTTCTCATTAATTGTCACATTATTTCATGTGAATATTTTAATGATAATTATTTCATTTAATCACATTATACTATATAATATCTATAGTATTTATAACATTGTGAACCATAGTTTATAAATTCATTTCTTGAATGTTATGCATGCGGTTTTAATGTATAGTTTTATAAACTATGTTTTGACCACATAAAACCATACAATGTCACACTTATCTATACCATATAATATGATATTTTTATATCTCACTTAATGAAATACCCCGTAATTAAAAACAGTGATTAATTAGGCTAATTATATTTTTAAAGGCTTAACTACACTTAAATAAATACGAGGGAACAAATCCCGAAGAAAACGGACCTTTAAAATAGGTTAAAAGCATAAACGAACCTTAAAGCACGTTTTTCGAGGGAAACAGGGAAAACGTGACTTTAAGCGGGTCAAACAGACTCATAACAATTTTGGTCAACTAAATAGTCACTAATAAATGTTGGTGGAGCCTTAGAACCAATAAAATTAATTGAACGAGAAAATTCCGGAAAACGGGTACCAGTTAGTAAAAACTAAAACAACCGGGAAGTTATGGGGTGAGAATGCAAATAAACAAAGTTAGTGTGTCCACTTTTGCAAATAAAAAGCAAAAATGTGTAGAGGGGCATGTGTGTAGCCGATTTCCCCCTCTCACTCTCACTCTCTTTATTGTTTCCTTATTGACTAAAGACAAGGAAAATAAGTAAAAACAAAACTCACTCTCTCTCCTATTCTATCTCTCTCTCACACACCCATTCCCCCCTTCCTTCTCTATTCTCTCTATTTTTCTCTTGCTCCTGTGACAGCCATGGAGAAAGGAAGGAGCTCACTCAACTTCCACCTTCTCTCCTCTTGTTAACCCATTAATCTTGCTCCAAAAATTACAAAATTAGTACCATTGGAATCCCCTTGCAAAGGAGAACATTTCCCTCCTTTAAAAAATCCAAAAGCTCAACTTTCGTTTTTATGGGTATTCCCCATTTGAAGATTCAAGTCCTCCATTAGAAGCACCTTCACCTCCTTATCATCTTGAGGTAAAAAGAATTTCGAAATCCTTCATTTCTAGCTCTCATTGGCATTATAAGGATTTTCAGTTTTTGAACTCTTGGCCCTCTTTGTTCCAGCCGATTTTGGCTCTCTTGTTGGGATAGGAATATTGTTCTCTTGCTAGTCAAGAACTTCATCCATCCATTGGAAGGTAATACTCTTTCCTAAACCCTAAAACATTTAAATTCTAGGGTTAAAGTAAAAATGAATGCTAAATGGTTAGTGTGTATTGGTATAGTGGTTGTAGCATTGTGTATTGTGTGGAGAAGTACAAAGGAGAGGAAAAGAAGAGAAGGAAATGAAGAAAGGAAAACTAGCAAGATAAGGTAAATGCTCTTACCTTGGGTTAGTTAGTGTATTACATTGTAACCGATTTTTAAGTATCTAACAATGTGGAATGTATGTAGTATGAGTAGTAGTAATGTAGTAATGTATTGGAGAAAAGAATGTAACAGTTTTGAAGTTTTTAAATGTTGTTTAAAAGCTTGGGAAAACATGGGGTATTGAATGTGTATGTGCAGGAATTTTATGTTGTTGTATAGTGCTATTATGTGAGTATAGTGTATTGTATAAACAGGTGGTGAGAATGTGAAATTGTGAGCTGAAATAGTGTGTGAGCAAAGTAAGAATTATAGGGGAGACTATGTCAATTTTGTGTAGGAATGAGAGGACTTAAGTGCTTAAGAAGAGGAAGTACCCTAGGTGGTAACTAGGTGTATTGAGAGAAGTGTAATGGGAGTGTTTAGTGTCTTGAAACAGATTTTGGAATGAGTTTGTAAATGGGATGAAACTAGAGTGTAAGGTAATGTATTTTGGATGCTAGGAATAGCATTAGTTGAGGGAGTATTGGAGGATAGGAGTTGAGGGAAAAATCTGTAGCATAATGTGGAAAACCAAAATCTGTAGCATTAGTGTGAAGAAAAATAATGTAAGTGTTGAGTTGAGATGATGAAAATTGGTGTAAGTTGTATAGGAATTGAGTAGCAAGTTTGGTGGATGAACTAAGGTGATTTAGAGTGTTTAATTAGTGCTAAATCATGTGGGGAAGTATTGGTAAAGATTGGGGAAACAATGGGTAAAAGAACACCCAAAAACAGATTGTAAAACTGAAGTACTGGGCCGGACTGAACTTGCGACCGACTTGCAAGTTCGGTCGAGCTGCAAACAGGAAAATTGTTCTACTAAAACTAAATTGAAAAAACCTAGAAAATAATAAATCAAAGTCCTGTCGGGTTGCAAAAATCCCGGTCGCAATAGTATAGCTAACAGAAGCAACCGGGTATCAATCCATGGGACTTGAAGAAATAAGCCTAATCCTAAGAAAACTAGAAGTTTAGGGGGTTGTGAATTGTTTTTGTAACTGAATTTAGTAAATGCAAATAAAAAACTAAATGAACGATTAATGAAAGTAACTTGATGAGTTCAGTAAATGAATGGTACTCCAGGTTCGGGTTGTTCTTTACTGGATAAATCTAGCCAAACCTACAGTTTAATTATGAGAAACGGACAGGCCAATTCTTTTTTTTACTCTCTTCAATGCTAAATCCTAGTTCATTGAAGAGCTCACCTATCAGAACATGTCAACTCTAATCTAGAAGCTGGCAAAACACATATAGGCGGAATACGTGCAAAGAATTATTAGCATTTGCAGGAAAATTATCTATCCGACTAATCTTCCTACAAATCTCCAGATTAATTTGAACTTCCTGTTAATCACCTTATCTGATCAAAACAGGATTCGCAAAACAACTCTATAAATGCGCAAATTTAATAGAGAAGATGAATGATTAGCATTAACCTAGAAACAATCCGATACAATCTCATAACCAAATTACAGAAATTCTAACTAATTTGTATCCATTACGAACAACTCTCCCCCAGAGCAAATCCTATCTAGCGAGACATAATCATAAAATAGACAAAGAAAAGAGATTGAGAAATCATCTGGAATAGAAAACTTCTAAATTCGCTCCGATGTCCAGATCTGGAGTTTGCCGGCTAGAGGTTGAAGATGGTGGTGGTGATGGTGTTGATCGATGGTGATGGTGACGGAGGGAGGTGAGGCGTGGCGTGAGAGCCTCGTCTGAGGCATCCGGCGTGAATGAGTCTGTTCCCCCAACCCTCGATGACTTTTTATAACAAAAATAGGCATTTTTAACTTTTAAAATGTATATTTTCGAATTCTGTACGCGACGTCCGAACTTGGAAGTTTGGACGCATGTTAGGACAAATTTTCAGAAAGTTTCGACCTTTGTCCGAACATCAAAGTTCGGACCTAAGTTCGGACATGTCAGTATCCTGACGAGTGAAACTTGTTTCGGGCGTATATTCTTCGTTTGGACTCCGTTTTGCTCCCATTTGTAGCGTTGCGAAGCTTGTGAAGTGAAGAATGCAATTCTATGACTTTTACCTGCATTTGATACATAAAATGCATCAATTATTATCTAAACATAAATCATTGGAAAACAACATGATAAGTGAGAAATATTGGCCAAACCACTACAAAAATTAAGCAAATTAAACCCTGTGGAGGGTGATTTTTCGGTATAAGGGGGGGTCTATCTAAATACGAACTAGCTGAGAAGCCTAGATCCTAGAAATTGCCATTCTGTGGAGGGTGAATACCCGTTATTCATGGCAGCCCTCAAATACCTACTACATCGTCCGTCTTTCCCAGAAAGCATAAAGGGGAATGCAAGTGTGCACTACACCCGCTCTCGATGGGCTCCACGCGGACTTATGCCTCTATAAGGCGGAATTGACTAGAGTCGCCACCTAGTTTGACCTAAGGAACTAGGAAGGGAGGAGAAGGTTTCTAAGAACCGTTGGTTGACTCTGAATTTATTGTCTATGGATGGGGCTTATCTGGTCAAATCAGAGATTCTATTGTGGGTTCGCACTGGGTTACACCCCTTAGAAGTGGCAACGACCACGACTTCGGATTGGTGCCCGAGAAAATCTCGGTCTCCAATTGTCGGGATTACCTTCTTTCAAAACCTTTTTTAGAGAGATTCATTTAAAGCCAAGGATAGGATTAGGACAAAAGAGAGAAAGAGTGGATGAGGCGAGCTTTTCTGCCAAGCTAGCGCCCAGAAGAGGAACTAGTGAATTCGGCTGAGTATGGAATGAAAGATTGGGAACATGCTGATGTTGAGGAAATGATTAAGATTGAAGTCTAATGGTTTGAAGAACTTGAGGGTTGGTGGGAATCGAAGGGGATTTGAATGTTCGAAAGACATGAATACCATCTTAGAGTTTGGGAAATGGGTTTTTTGATTGGAATGGGGTCGCACCCTAGATGGGCTGCCTACGTACTCAACTCCCTGTTGAGATCAGACCTTACGTAGTTCACGCTTTTTTTTTGGAGATTTTGATGTTTGAAGGTTTTTAGAAAAGCTTGATGTGTGGGGTGTTGTAGTCTGTGAGACGCTCGGGTCTATGAGACGTTTGAAATCTTGAGATGTCGAAATCTGTGAGACACTCGGATCTGTGGGACACTCGGGTCTATGAGATGCTCTGGTCTGTGAGATATTCGAATCGTTGGAATAACAAAGTCTGTGAGACATTCTGAGTTTAAGGGAAATTGGAATTGAATTGAATTGAAGTTGAATTGAGTGAATTTGAATCGAATTGGAATTTACAAGTCGAGTTGAATTTGGATGAGTTTGAAATTGAATTTGAATTTGAATGAGTTTGGAATTGAATTTGAATTTGAATGAGTTTGGAATTGAATTTGAATTGGAATGAATTTTGAATTGAAATGAATTTTGAATTGGAATGAATTGAACTTTATCGAATCGGAATGAATGAATTTTTATCGCATTGAATTGAATGAATTTGAATCGAATTGGAGTTGAATGAATTTTTTTGTGGAACGTAAAAGAGATGTTGACTCGAGAATAAACAAGAATTCGGAAGGAGATGTCTCTCGTTTTCGGAATTGGATTTGATTTTTCAAGTTTTTATTCTTAATTAAGGGATTGTTTGGAAAATTTTGATGGAAAGGGAACCCCACTTAACAAATCAGAGATATGCGCCATGGAGAAACACCTTCTAAAGATTTTCTACACTGAGCTCATGGGCCCAGAAACAATTGGGTAACCTAGAGGCTGTCTATGGTCACCTATAATGCTGATTGAACAGTTGAAGCGAGAAACGACAAAAGTGAAACAAATACGAAGCAGAACAACCATACGAAACTTGAAGTACACATGTCAAAATATCAATGAGTGTGGCAAGATGAAGCAAGTTTTTACAACTAAACAGATTGGACTCAAATGAAGACTAAATTAGTATCATGCTTTGAATCAATTTCCCAAATCGAATCTACGCGCAAGGAGCGAAACATAACAATCCTAGACATGTCAAAACAACTAGATAGCAAAATGAAACTAGATTTAGCAATTAAATGAGTTGCTCTCAAGTGAAGACTCAGATGAAATCATGCTTGAATTAGCTTTATAATCGAATCTACGCGTAAGGAGCAAACAACAATGCTAGAAGTGTAACAGGTTGTTGATCATGATCAAGAGGAATTTTAGGTGATAGAAAGCTAACCGACGGGGTGGCCTGCCCCCGGTTTATCATTTATACAAAAAGAGATCCCAACTGAATCGTCTTACACTCCTTTATCGGCTATGTGTAGCCAACAAGAAATCAAAACCGGATAGGGTAACATGGAGTCCAAAGCGCATCAGCATAGTCCGAGGTCGAACTCCAAGTCAAACGGGTGCGGCCCATGTCAAGCAGGAACAGCCACGTCCATTCAATTATATGTACCTCAATCGGAACATGAATAACCAAGGTGTAAGGAACATATCAAGTCAAGTATGTATCACCAAGGGATAATGTTAAAGTTAGAATCAATGTATTCTCCAAACCGACAATGCACGAAAAGCTACCGCGGATTTCAAAGTACAAGCGAAGCCATTGCAACCCAATCTCACATTGCCTCAACAAAAATATGAAATCGGAACAAACTGAAGTAAACATACAGAGCAAAAGACAACTTCAGCTAAAAGTTATTAACCGTAGGAAATTCATTATCAAAATCAACGAGGCTATTAACCAGACATATTCATCTCGGATAGACTAAATCAGACAGGACTGATATGAGACGTTTTAGGTAGCTGTTATAACCAGATTAAGAGTCATCACCAGATACGCTCTAATTAATTGAACTACAATGCCTTACAATACAATCCAGCAATTTAACTTACACCAGATTAAGTTTCCCCAGATCGTGAAATGAGGAGCGCTAAACGGGGACATGAATCAATCTTATTGCAGAGGACCCTGCTACCGCCAAATAATTGAAGAGCGGAACCGGGAGAACAACTCGTATTGGCAACGAAAATCCAAAGGCGGGACTAGCAGTCACGAACTAGCAACGTTTAGAGCAAAAACGATAATGAAACTCAACATAAGAGAATGAAAGAAGGAACACGTATATTCCTCAAATGTCTCCAAGTCTAAATCGGCAGCTAGAAGTTAACCCTATTCTGTTTAGCTCCAAGTACCAAATTAACCAATACGACTAATCACCAGTTTATAATTCCATTGGCAGACTGGAGAGTCGAACCTAAAAGACGGTCACCAAAATGCAACGCTGTATAATTAGGGATCAATATCAAGATTTTGTTTCTCCTATTTCTTAAAACCCCTTCGCTCTTGAATTCTAAATAACACTGAGACTCAAACAGACAGCAAAACAAACTTTCTTTTCAATACATTTCCACGATCTGAAACTAAGACCAGCCAAGTTCACTTTGAATTGTACTAAACCAAAAATCAATAATCGCGCAGACTATAACAAACAAGATGAGAATGGGACACATTCGACATGAGTATAACCTACAGAATACAAAGAAAAGCGATAGAGCACAAACAGGGAAGGTTCATTCATTTGACTTCATAACTTTTGAGATAGCAAGGGGTTAGTATAGAAATACCGAAGGAAGATGAGGATGGTTTCCCTTGTTCTCCAGTTGAGGTAGCAATTACAGTGAAGGAGCGGATGAAGTTGGCGCGGAACTTGCTGTTCCTTGTTGCCAGTTTTGGGTTGCAAAAAATTACCATGTGAAGAGAAACGAGGAGGAGTGCAGCAGCATCCATTGCGCACCGGTTGTTTTGCAAAATTACCGGTAGTAACAAAATAAGAGAAGTGCAGAGCAGTTTCTTCCTTGCTCGCCAGTTTTGTGTGCAAAAATTACCGACAATCAAAGAATGAGAGACGGAGCATGTATTTTCCTTGTTCGCCAGTGGCTTTGCAAGCTTACTGAGAGTGCAGAAAATGGATGGATGCCGATCGTGTATATTGCTTGTCCGCCAGTGGCTTGCAAAATTACCGCGAGTGGGAGAATGAAGACATGGCAGAGACGTTATGTTATTGTTCTCGCCAGTTTAAGAGTGCAAAATTACCGTGAGCATGAGGAATGAAGGAGAGGACAGGGATATATGTTCCTTGTAGTCAATTCAGGTAGCAAACTACCGTGAGGAAAAGACATGAAAAGAGGACAGATCTATATGTTCCTTGTTCACGATTTGGGTGCAAAATTATCGTAGGTAAAGAGAACTGCAGAGAGGGCCAGGCTGTATGTTCCTTGTTCACCAGCAAAGTTGCAAAATTACTGTCCGTGAAGAAACATGAAGGGTGCAGAGCTCGTATGTCCTTTGATTGCCAGTTTGGTGGGTAATATTACTGTCTGTGCAGAGGTTGAAGAGGAGCGAAGCAACTATTCCTTGTTCGCTTGCTAGGTTGCAAAATCACCGTCTGTGATGAGATTGAAGGAGATGAGTTCCTTCGCCGGCTAGGCAAAATCGCCGTCGTCTCGTATTCGCCAGCTAGGTTCCAAAATTACCGTCATAAATGAAGGGATGAAGAAAACAGCGGAGCTATTGCTCCTTGTCCTTTAGTTTGAGTTGTAAGTTACCGTGGTAAAGAGAATGAAGAAATAGTCAGAGATGTGTGTTCCTTTTGCTAGCTGGGTTTTGAAACGTTAACGGGAGTGAAGGAGTGAAATGAGTTGCTGAGCTGATTTAGGAATGCTCCTTGTTCGCCAGTTTAGTGTTGCAATATTACCGGGAATAAGGAAAAGAAATGAACGAGGGTGCGTTTGTTCCCTCTTGGCTCGTTTAGGGTGCAAAATTAACGGGAGTGAAGTGAGGAGTATGTACATTCCTTGCTTGCTACTGGGTTTGCAGCATTAACAACGATGAAGAAGAACGCCGGGAAGTATGTAGTTCCTTGCTCGTCGATGACGGAAGGGAATGAAGGAGAGGCAGGGTATAGATGTTCCTTTTACGCCAGTGGATAGACGCAGAGTATGCTCCTTGTTTCTCCAGTAGAAAATGAGGAGAAGAGCATCATATTTTTGTTCGCCAGGGTTGCAAATTGTTTTTACGAGAGTCAAGCTCGGTATTGATCGATCGACAATGGGGAAGAAGAACGGAGTATGTATGAGCAGAGGAGAAGCCTTTTTTTTGGGATTGGTGTCGGCTACCTTCTTTTTGAGAATGAAGAACCGCCAAGGGAATGAGGGAGATGGCGGCTACTAGAGAGCAGGAACTTCAGGGTTTTTTCCTTTGGGGAGGGCAGCCATCGGTTCTGTTTGAGCATGGACGAAGCATGAAGACCGGATGGGCTTCCCAGATGGGCTGCGCTTGGCTGGACTATAAGATTGAACCAAAATAAAACGAATAGCCAAATAAACAAACGAACAAAAACTGACTAACATAAAGTATATCAAAAATATAACGATAAAATAAGCAAATAAAGAAAAGGGATAAGTTTGAAAACGGATGTTTAAAAAATTGAATTAGAAAATTGTCATAAAATGACAGTTTCATTTTGGTATTGCACATAAATAAGTTTCGAAAAGAAAGGCGACGAGCCTCTTATTTTATTTATTTTCTGAATTTTTTTTTATGGGGTGAGAATTTTTGGTGTCTACAGATGGCTCCCCTTGATTCAATTTTGCAAGCCCTTGCAGAATTGGATCAAGGTTGAGAAGGCGCCAAAAATTCTCACTACGGTTTGGTGGTGCATTGGGATGTGACCGTGAGGAAGATAATGTATGAATGAGATGGGAAATGATATGATAGCTGAATGCACGAGGACTTATTACGAGCCTCAACTGGACCTCTTGATATCCAGTCCTAGGACTTATGATGAGCCTAGAATGCTAACAATAGATTGGTTTGGGGTGCACGAGGGCTTAGGAGTGCCTCAACTGGACCTCTGGACATCCAGTCCTAGGGCTTATGACGGCCTAGAATGCTAACAATAGATTGGTTTGGGGTGCACGAGGGCTTAGGAGTGCCTCAACTGGACCTCTGGACATCCAGTCCTAGGGCTTATGACGGGCCTAGAATGCTAACAATAGATTGGTTTGGGGTGCACGAGGGCTTAGGAGTGCCTCAACTGGACCTCTTGACATCCAGTCCTAGGGCTTATGACGGGCCTAGAATGCGAGTGAAAGTACGAGGACTTAGGAGTGCCTCAACTAGACCTCTTGATATCTAGCTATAGGACTTATGCCGAGCCTATAATACCAACAACCCGATTTGATTTAAGGTGCACGAGGACTTAGGAGTGCCTCAACTGGACCTCTTGATATCCAGTCCTAGGGCTTATGACGGGCCTAGAATGCGATTGAAAGTACGAGGACTTAGGAGTGCCTCAACTAGACCTCTTGACATCTAGCTATAGGACTTATGACGAGCCTATAATACTAACAATCCGATTTGGTTTAAGGTGCACGAGGACTTAGGAGTGCCTCAACTGGACCTCTTGATATCCAGTCCTAGGGCTTATGACGGGCCTAGAATGCGATTGAAAGTACGAGGACTTAGGAGTGCCTCAACTAGACCTCTTGATATCTAGCTATAGGACTTATGACGAGCCTATAATACTTCTGAATGTGTACCGTACTAGAAGCGTAATAGCTGCTGCCTAGCAGATGGAAAAGATTGGGACCGTACTAGTAGCGTAATAGCTGCCTAGTTGAGGAAAAAAGGCGAGACCGCACTAGTAGCGTAATAGCTGCCTAGCAGATGGAAAAGATTGGGACCGTACTAGTAGCGTAATAGCTGCCTAGTTGAGGAAAAAAGGCGAGACCGCACTAGTAGCGTAATAGCTGCCTAGCGGGTTATGAATTGGACGATTTCGCACTAGTAGCGTAATAGCTGCCTAGTGGAGGAAAAAAGCGGGAACCGTACTAGTAGCGTAATAGCTGCCTAGCAGGTTATGAAATGAACGAACTCGCACTAGTAGCGTAATAGCTGCCTAGTGGAGGAAAAAAGGCGAGACCGCACTAGTAGCGTAATAGCTGCCTAGCGGGTTATGAATTGGACGATTTCGCACTAGTAGCGTAATAGCTGCCTAGTGGAGGAAAAAAGCGGGACCGTACTAGTAGCGTAATAGCTGCCTAGCAGGTTATGAAATGAACGACTCGCACTAGTAGCGTAATAGCTGCCTAGTGGAGGAAAAAAGCGGGACCGTACTAGTAGCATAATAGCTGCCTAGTGGAGGAAAAACGGTGGGACCGCACTAGTAGCGCAATAGCTGTCTAGCGGGTGTAAAACGAAAAGGCGACCGCACTAGTAGCGCAATAGCTGTCTGGCAGGTGTAAAACAAAGTCGACCGCACTAGTAGCGCAATAGCTGTCTAGTGGGTGTAAAATGAAACGCGACACGCACTAGTAGCGCAATAGCTGCCTAGCGGGTGTGAAGATGCGTCAGATAGTGAGCAAATTTTGTGGATATATGCAGATGATATGTGATGTGAGGTGATTAACCAATGTATTAATTGAATTAAACTCCCTGTTTGTGGAGGTAGGTTTTTGTGTGAGCAGATGGCTTTATAGTAACATCAAAACCTCGGGATGGCTCCGGTATGGCTCCGGCATGGCTTCATGGATCTGAGATGGGTCCAGCATGCGTTGATGGCTCCAGTATGCTCTGATGGCTCTGGTAGGAACTGATGGCTCCGGTGTGACCAATGGTCTCGGGGTGGTTGGTGGGTTTGACATGGTTGGTGATTTTGTGGCAATTTGTGGGCTTTGATTTGCCTTGAGATTTTTTTTTTCAAGGTGGTTTGATGGCTCCGATGAGGGATTTATTGTTGTTTGACGGGAGTTATTGTGGACTTTGTAGTGAGTGAATGGTTTTTCACAAATGAATGATGAAACGCAGTTGCATGACTGTGTTGGGAGTTCTCATCATGGTTCCAGGATTTCCATGGATGGCTCCGGGATGACCTTGTGCTGATTAAGCATGACGATGCTTTGGTTGGTTCACTTTAATGACACCGAGGGGAAAAGGGAAATTTTCGCCCTTGTTGTGGTCGCACCCTGGGCGGGCTGCCTACGTACTCAATTCCGTATTGAGATCAGACCATACGTAGTTCGATACTCTGTAGGCAAGACCCTGGTGACGGAATGGATCCGATATGGATTTAAGGTGGCTTCCGTATTGTTCTCGGACTGTTGGGATGACCCCTGTGTAGCTCTAGAGATTGTTTCAATGTCGGATGATGGCTCCTGTATGGCTCTAGCTTGGCTTTGGGATAGGTGCTAATGAGGCTCGAGTATGACAGTGGATGGCTCCGGAATGGTCTACACATAGCTCCGGATGGCTCCGAAATGGTTCAATGCAGCCCGGATATAGCCCGGGATGGCTCAGAATTGTTCGATGCAGCTCAAGGTAGCCCGGGATGGCTCCGAGATGGTTCGATATAGCTTGATGATGGCTAGGGATGGCTCTAGCTGACATCTTTTGATCAAAAGTTATGCTTCAACAACTGCAACTGGAGTCGACTTTCAACGAGACTAGGCAGAGTTCTTACCACTCGGCAACGATGATGAACTGGTTATGATGCATGCAGATATTAAATGCTAGGTACGATGCAAAATGCATATGCAGTTTTTTGGAGAGAAGGTATGACCCTATCTTTATTAATATGAGGGTACGAATATAAGGCATCTTCGGTTCGATCTTGAGTGATTGTTGAACTGGAATGTGTAAATCACTTTCCTCTCATGGAAGGATGTGGGTCAATCTTTCATGAGTATGACTGTGTGTGCAAATGGTGTGATGATGCTCTCGATGCTCGGAGCAGTATTTTCCTTAGAATTTCTTTCGAGGTTCTGGACTTTCCAATCCTTAAAAGTTCCTCTCCTACAATGGGGTAGGTTGTTTATGATTTGGTGCTTAGACTGAAGATTCACTCGCACTTATAAGACCTCGTGGGGTAAGGTCACGCTCATACGCTCATGGTCCCTTTGGTATGACAGGACATGTTGATAACAAGTACGAAGCTTATGATTCATGTTTCAGATCCGATACTTTTCAGTTAACGCTCATCAACTAACGAGTCAGAGGTCTTTTATTGGGTTATAACGGGGCTGAGGGGTATGATGTATGTCACATGGGACTGGCGGATTTATTTGGGAATTGTGGAGTTTTTGTGCAACAGAGGATATGTTTCGCCTTCGCCATGGGTGGAATGATTAGACTGGTTTTGATAACCTTTATTGATTTCATCGGGACATCATTGGTCCTTCTGATTTGGATTTCTTCTTCTTGCCTCTTCTGGTGTTCGATTTGAACTTTCTTCTCATTTTGTTTTGAAATTGCATTTGGCTCATCAACTTTCTCAAGCATTCTCTGCTTTGTATTTTGGCTTTGAGCTTTGGAGTTACACTGACTCATCGATCTTCGTGAACATTTTTGGTGTTCTTTTTTGGTGTTTGGCTTTGGAGAGAGTTGCATTGACTCACTAATTTCTTCAAACATTTCATTTATTGTGTTTGTGAAAGATGGTGGGGAGGGGCCATGGCTCCGGCTCCTTAGAGATCCCCTGTTGCAAGGGCAAGTAAGTATATGTACGTGGGTTGGCATGTTGTGGAGTTTCTAAAGAAAGAGTTTTTCATGAAAGGCTCAGCGGGGCTCACTAAAGGGTTATGTACAGGGCAATCAAAGATTTTTGGTTTTGTGGAGATTTTTATTCCTAAGTGCCTCGTCATTCTCATTAGTCAATGATTGTTTTCTTACTATTCTCAGATCTTTGCATGAATCACAGTTTGTATCCTGTATATCGACATTGATCTCACTATGTATTGTGCCTCTCTATGTGATGAAGGAATGCACATGTCACTCATGGTTTTACCTCTATGGACTCGCTCTATCTTCCCTCATCGCTCAGTGGATGGTCCAATACCCTCATTTGAAATTCAAGAGAAAATACTGCTCTTCGCACACTACTCACTTGTTTGTGGTGCTGATTTTGATTTGACCCTTGTGTTCCTTGACGGGTCGAGAGTTTAGCGGTTCACGCACTCTATTCAAACAATCAATCAAGATTTTTGCCAAAGACGACGTTTCGATACGGGAGTATGCAAATGCAACTATCTACAGTGCAATATATTGTGTGGTAATATGGAATTACTACGCATAGGATGCATGAGATTATGAAAATGATGATGGAAACGGTTGACTTTTGAACTTTGATTGAATGTTTTTTATGCAATGCATGAGCGGTGAGACTACACCTAGTCTCGCTTGAGTCGATTCCAGTGGATGATCCATGAAGCTCATCCCGTCAATGTCGGCCTGAAGATGGTCTAAATGCTGGGCACGATGTGAGAGAAACTGTTTCAAAATGGTATTCAGATGATGATTAGCTCCTGGGGCTTTGGAATTTTAGGGAGTGACCACTCCGCATGGTGGTCCCGCGATATGACAGTGACTGTATTTTGGGATTTTTGAAGGTATGATTTTTTTTTTGGATTTTTGGATGTACAATGTTTTTGGATTTTCGGATGTACAGTTTTTTTTTTTAGGGATTTGCTTTTTTGTTGTTGTTGGTCTCTATGTACATGGTAGCTGAATGGGAAAATGTTTGAATCTCTGGTATTTCTTGCTATCGCTTCGAGGGTCATGCTGTCACTCATGGGTAAACGCGGGTTATCACCTGCAAACACAATCATTATAACAAAAAAAAAGAATATGACAAATGTGAATGTTAGCATGCTTTGAAAAAATGGGATGAATGCTTGTGTGTGATTTAGTTGGGAATGCAACATGTGATTATGCAATTTTTCTGAGGTGAGCGTGATTCATGCATGATTAATGAATGTGAACTGATCGGAAATGGAAAGAAGCAAATCGTATGTGCTAAAAGAAATCAAGTTTTAGAAAAAGTTTTAAAAACACGTGTTTTCGAAAGTGGTGGATTCTCTCGGTAGGAATTTTGATGCTCGGTCATTCGCAAATAAAGTAGGGAGTGGGGAACCCTATACACATTGATCTAAATAAATTCAGAGGGAATGAACCTATACATACAATTTATTTAGAAATGGACAAGAGAGAAAAGAATCATAGGGAAAAACCTATACATCAATTCTAAAAAGTCATTAAAGGGGGAATTAGAGATAAACTTCTTCTGAACTCTTTTACTTGATCTTCGAGCTTCTGACTGACTGCTTGTTCGTGTGGGCTCTTGATTGGTCGTTCGCTCATCTTCGGGTTCGGGCAGCAAGGTGACACCATGATCAAGAGAAACTGGTTGGTGATCTTTTGACCCTCAGCAGCTTCAGACTCGAACGGTCGTTACTGGTCTTCATGTTGCTCGACTCGAGTTGGTGCTCCTCTGATTTTCGGTTCGAACTGTTGTTGTCGATCTTCATGCGCTCCATCTGCTCCGAAGAGGAAAACGAGGGGCGTTTTTTGAGAAAGGAAAGGTGAATGATCGAGCATAAAATCTTTGTGAAAATCCACCACTTTTGTGAAAACACGAAATGACTAGTACGCTCCACGGTAATGACCGCTGCTCTTGAAGGTGGGTTGAACTTCAAAAATAGCAGGTCACAACATGGGGACTAAATCATTTATTTTGAAATACATTTGTGGAAATGAGTTTGAAACTATTTTTGAAAACTATTTTGAAATAACATCCGTGAAAAATGTAGTTTCAAAATTCGTTTGTGAAAAGTAGGTTTTTGAAATCTGTTTCTAAAAATCGTTTTGGTTTAAAGGACGAAGTGACGGGTTTTAAAACCCCAAATGCTTGGGAGCAAAACTAAGGTGAGACTTTAAATTGAACGAGCTTGCAAAACCTCTTTAAAATATGTGAAAGAGAATTCCGAACGTTCTAAAACAGACTGGTTTGAAAAAGTGGTTTGCACACATGTATAGCATAAAGTAAATCGTGGCTATATTTGATGTGGAGCTGTAAGTTTTAGTGTTGGGATAATCACTTTCCAGGTCAATTATGATTCCGTCTCACCGGGGGAACCATCGTCCCTTCACTATCATCTCTCGGGGTTTTTTCTCTGCTATGCCTTTGTGGGGCATGTCATCAAGAAAGTCCGGAGTGCTTAAGTTCGAAAGGTCAGGACACCCGAGATGATAAGGAAACATACGCCACGGCCAGTGATGATCCGACAACACCCCACTTTTCGGAAAACTCGGGGAAGTATAGTATGGGAACGGGTCTCTCGTCACCTGCACGGTCAAGTGTGTCTAAAGTCCAAATTATTCACTGACTACGTTGTGCCATGTGTGGGTATCCGGTAAATACGGGATCCTCTATGGACGTATAGCGTGACATTGGGCTTTAGAGACACTCGTGGTGCAGGTGAACAATGGAGAACTGAGCCCATACAATCTTCAGGGTAAGGCAGAAGGACGGTCAGACAGGCGGCATACAAGGGGGTGACTCCCATAAACCCGTCTTAGACACCGGATCAGGTAGCTGGACACTGAAGGCTCAGAGTTCACTATATGCTGGCTTTGACTCGGATAATGGAGGATATTTTGGATCATGAGCCCGAGGTGTTGGTCGGAGACCGTACCGCCTCGTGGGTTTGTTCACTGAGAGAGTGACCCTAGCTCATGGGGAATCAACCGTGGACCGGTCGGGATCCCGTGACATCGTGGGTAAATCGGGTGACACAGAGGAATGCATGTCCTAAGCTACCCACCCATGCACCCCACAATCGCAAAATAAATATGAAAGCAGTAAATAAACCAAATGAAGTTAGCACCAACCTATGTACTAAGTGTTTTATCTTGAGATTAGTGATTCCAAATTGGTTATTTGTTAACCTAAAGGGAAGTTAGCTTCATTCACACCTAAGTGTCTCTTTCTAATCGTGAGCTAATTATTAACCCAATTGTTGTAATGTTTGTTGAGGATCTAACAAATCCTAGCTGTCCTCATCAGCTACACACTCTAAGTGTGGAGTAGAATGATCCTAGAGGCTTGGAATGAATCTCTTGAAGGTTTTGAAAGAAGTTGGGAAATCCTGACAATTTTCGATGGAGTTCAGTCTTCCTTGAGTTTGAGAAAAACTTACTCAAGTTTTCCCCAGCAGAGTCGCCATTCTGTGGAGGTGATTTTTTTGGTATAAGGGGGGGTCTATCTAAATACGAACTAGCTGAGAAGCCTAGATCCTAGAAATTGCCATTCTGTGGAGGGTGAATACCCGTTATTCATGGCAGCCCTCAAATACCTACTACATCGTCCGTCTTTCCCAGAAAGCATAAAGGGGAATGCAAGTGTGCACTACACCCGCTCTCGATGGGCTCCACGCGGACTTATGCCTCTATAAGGCGGAATTGACTAGAGTCGCCACCTAGTTTGACCTAAGGAACTAGGAAGGGAGGAGAAGGGTTCTAAGAACCGTTGGTTGACTCTGAATTTATTGTCTATGGATGGGGCTTATCTGGTCAAATCAGAGATTCTATTGTGGGTTCGCACTGGGTTACACCCCTTAGAAGTGGCAACGACCACGACTTCGGATTGGTGCCCGAGAAAATCTCGGTCTCCAATTGTCGGGATTACCTTCTTTCAAAACCTTTTTAGAGAGATTCATTTAAAGCCAAGGATAGGATTAGGACAAAAGAGAGAAAGAGTGGATGAGGCGAGCTTTTCTGCCAAGCTAGCGCCCAGAAGAGCAACTAGTGAATTCGGCTGAGTATGGAATGAAAGATTGGGAACATGCTGATGTTGAGGAAAGGATTAAGATTGAAGTCTAATGGTTTGAAGAACTTGAGGGTTGGTGGGAATCGAAGGGGATTTGAATGTTCGAAAGACATGAATACCATCTTAGAGTTTGGGAAATGGGTTTTTTGATTGGAATGGGGTCGCACCCTAGATGGGCTGCCTACGTACTCAACTCCCTGTTGAGATCAGACCTTACGTAGTTCACGCTTTTTTTGGGAGATTTTGATGTTTGAAGGTTTTTAGAAAAGCTTGATGTGTGGGGTGTTGTAGTCTGTGAGACGCTCGGGTCTATGAGACGTTTGAAATCTTGAGATGTCGAAATCTGTGAGACACTCGGATCTGTGGGACACTCGGGTCTATGAGATGCTCTGGTCTGTGAGATATTCGAATCGTTGGAATAACAAAGTCTGTGAGACATTCTGAGTTTAAGGGAAATTGGAATTGAATTGAAATTGAAGTTGAATTGAGTGAATTTGAATCGAATTGGAATTTACAAGTCGAGTTGAATTTGGATGAGTTTGAAATTGAATTTGAATTTGAATGAGTTTGGAATTGAATTTGAATTTGAATGAGTTTGGAATTGAATTTGAATTGGAAATGAAATTTTGAATTGAATGAATTGAACTTTATCGAATCGGAATGAATGAATTTTTATCGCATTGAATTGAATGAATTTGAATCGAATTGGAGTTGAATGAATTTTTTTTGGAACGTAAAAGAGATGTTGACTCGAGAATAAACAAGAATTCGGAAGGAGATGTCTCTCGTTTTCGGAATTGGATTTGATTTTTCAAGTTTTTTATTCTTAATTAAGGGATTGTTTGGAAAATTTTGATGGAAAGGGAACCCCACTTAACAAATCAGAGATATGCGCCATGGAGAAACACCTTCTAAAGATTTCTACACTGAGCTCATGGGCCCAGAAACAATTGGGTAACCTAGAGGCTGTCTATGGTCACCTATAATGCTGATTGAACAGTTGAAGCGAGAAACGACAAAAGTGAAACAAATACGAAGCAGAACAACCATACGAAACTTGAAGTACACATGTCAAAATATCAATGAGTGTGGCAAGATGAAGCAAGTTTTTACAACTAAACAGATTGGACTCAAATGAAGACTAAATTAGTATCATGCTTTGAATCAATTTCCCAAATCGAATCTACGCGCAAGGAGCGAAACATAACAATCCTAGACATGTCAAAACAACTAGATAGCAAAATGAAACTAGATTTAGCAATTAAATGAGTTGCTCTCAAGTGAAGACTCAGATGAAATCATGCTTGAATTAGCTTTATAATCGAATCTACGCGTAAGGAGCAAACAACAATGCTAGAAGTGTAACAGGTTGTTGATCATGATCAAGAGGAATTTTAGGTGATAGAAAGCTAACCGACGGGGTGGCCTGCCCCCGGTTTATCATTTATACAAAAAAGAGATCCCAACTGAATCGTCTTACACTCCTTTATCGGCTATGTGTAGCCAACAAGAAATCAAAACCGGATAGGGTAACATGGAGTCCAAAGCGCATCAGCATAGTCCGAGGTCGAACTCCAAGTCAAACGGGTGCGGCCCATGTCAAGCAGGAACAGCCACGTCCATTCAATTATATGTACCTCAATCGGAACATGAATAACCAAGGTGTAAGGAACATATCAAGTCAAGTATGTATCACCAAGGGATAATGTTAAAGTTAGAATCAATGTATTCTCCAAACCGACAATGCACGAAAAGCTACCGCGGATTTCAAAGTACAAGCGAAGCCATTGCAACCCAATCTCACATTGCCTCAACAAAAATATGAAATCGGAACAAACTGAAGTAAACATACAGAGCAAAAGACAACTTCAGCTAAAAGTTATTAACCGTAGGAAATTCATTATCAAAATCAACCGAGGCTATTAACCAGACATATTCATCTCGGATAGACTAAATCAGACAGGACTGATATGAGACGTTTTAGGTAGCTGTTATAACCAGATTAAGAGTCATCACCAGATACGCTCTAATTAATTGAACTACAATGCCTTACAATACAATCCAGCAATTTAACTTACACCAGATTAAGTTTCCCCAGATCGTGAAATGAGGAGCGCTAAACGGGGACATGAATCAATCTTATTGCAGAGGACCCTGCTACCGCCAAATAATTGAAGAGCGGAACCGGGAGAACAACTCGTATTGGCAACGAAAATCCAAAGGCGGGACTAGCAGTCACGAACTAGCAACGTTTAGAGCAAAAACGATAATGAAACTCAACATAAGAGAATGAAAGAAGGAACACGTATATTCCTCAAATGTCTCCAAGTCTAAATCGGCAGCTAGAAGTTAACCCTATTCTGTTTAGCTCCAAGTACCAAATTAACCAATACGACTAATCACCAGTTTTATAATTCCATTGGCAGACTGGAGAGTCGAACCTAAAAGACGGTCACCAAAATGCAACGCTGTATAATTAGGGATCAATATCAAGATTTTGTTTCTCCTATTTCTTAAAACCCCTTCGCTCTTGAATTCTAAATAACACTGAGACTCAAACAGACAGCAAAACAAACTTTCTTTTCAATACATTTCCACGATCTGAAACTAAGACCAGCCAAGTTCACTTTGAATTGTACTAAACCAAAAATCAATAATCGCGCAGACTATAACAAACAAGATGAGAATGGGACACATTCGACATGAGTATAACCTACAGAATACAAAGAAAAAGCGATAGAGCACAAACAGGGAAGGTTCATTCATTTGACTTCATAACTTTTGAGATAGCAAGGGGTTAGTATAGAAATACCGAAGGAAGATGAGGATGGTTTCCCTTGTTCTCCAGTTGAGGTAGCAATTACAGTGAAGGAGCGGATGAAGTTGGCGCGGAACTTGCTGTTCCTTGTTGCCAGTTTTGGGTTGCAAAAAATTACCATGTGAAGAGAAACGAGGAGGAGTGCAGCAGCATCCATTGCGCACCGGTTGTTTTGCAAAATTACCGGTAGTAACAAAATAAGAGAAGTGCAGAGCAGTTTCTTCCTTGCTCGCCAGTTTTGTGTGCAAAAATTACCGACAATCAAAGAATGAGAGACGGAGCATGTATTTTCCTTGTTCGCCAGTGGCTTTGCAAGCTTACTGAGAGTGCAGAAAATGGATGGATGCCGATCGTGTATATTGCTTGTCCGCCAGTGGCTTGCAAAATTACCGCGAGTGGGAGAATGAAGACATGGCAGAGACGTTATGTTATTGTTCTCGCCAGTTTAAGAGTGCAAAATTACCGTGAGCATGAGGAATGAAGGAGAGGACAGGGATATATGTTCCTTGTAGTCAATTCAGGTAGCAAACTACCGTGAGGAAAAGACATGAAAAGAGGACAGATCTATATGTTCCTTGTTCACGATTTGGGTGCAAAATTATCGTAGGTAAAGAGAACTGCAGAGAGGGCCAGGCTGTATGTTCCTTGTTCACCAGCAAAGTTGCAAAATTACTGTCCGTGAAGAAACATGAAGGGTGCAGAGCTCGTATGTCCTTTGATTGCCAGTTTGGTGGGTAATATTACTGTCTGTGCAGAGGTTGAAGAGGGAGCGAAGCAACTATTCCTTGTTCGCTTGCTAGGTTGCAAAATCACCGTCTGTGATGAGATTGAAGGATGAGTTCCTTCGCCGGCTAGGCAAAATCGCCGTCGTCTCGTATTCGCCAGCTAGGTTCCAAATTACCGTCATAAATGAAGGGATGAAGAAAACAGCGGAGCTATTGCTCCTTGTCCTTTAGTTTGAGTTGTAAGTTACCGTGGTAAAGAGAATGAAGAAATAGTCAGAGATGTGTGTTCCTTTTGCTAGCTGGGTTTTGAAACGTTAACGGGAGTGAAGGAGTGAAATGAGTTGCTGAGCTGATTTAGGAATGCTCCTTGTTCGCCAGTTTAGTGTTGCAATATTACCGGGAATAAGGAAAAGAAATGAACGAGGGTGCGTTTGTTCCCTCTTGGCTCGTTTAGGGTGCAAAATTAACGGGAGTGAAGTGAGGAGTATGTACATTCCTTGCTTGCTACTGGGTTTGCAGCATTAACAACGATGAAGAAGAACGCCGGGAAGTATGTAGTTCCTTGCTCGTCGATGACGGAAGGGAATGAAGGAGAGGCAGGGTATAGATGTTCCTTTTACGCCAGTGGATAGACGCAGAGTATGCTCCTTGTTTCTCCAGTAGAAAATGAGGAGAAGAGCATCATATTTTTGTTCGCCAGGGTTGCAAATTGTTTTTACGAGAGTCAAGCTCGGTATTGATCGATCGACAATGGGGAAGAAGAACGGAGTATGTATGAGCAGAGGAGAAGCCTTTTTTTTGGGATTGGTGTCGGCTACCTTCTTTTTGAGAATGAAGAACCGCCAAGGGAATGAGGGAGATGGCGGCTACTAGAGAGCAGGAACTTCAGGGTTTTTTCCTTTGGGGAGGGCAGCCATCGGTTCTGTTTGAGCATGGACGAAGCATGAAGACCGGATGGGCTTCCCAGATGGGCTGCGCTTGGCTGGACTATAAGATTGAACCAAAATAAAACGAATAGCCAAATAAAAGCAGGAACTACAGTTTTTTTTTTTAGGGATTTGCTTTTTTTTTGTGTTGTTGGTCTCTATGTACATGGTAGCTGAATGGGAAAATGTTTGAATCTCTGGTATTTCTTGCTATCGCTTCGAGGGTCATGCTGTCACTCATGGGTAAACGCGGGTTATCACCTGCAAACACAATCATTATAACAAAAAAAAAAAATATGACAAATGTGAATGTTAGCATGCTTTGAAAAAATGGGATGAATGCTTGTGTGTGATTTGTTGGGAATGCAACATGTGATTATGCAATTTTTCTGAGGTGAGCGTGATTCATGCATGATTAATGAATGTGAACTGATCGGAAATGGAAAGAAGCAAATCGTATGTGCTAAAAGAAATCAAGTTTTAGAAAAAAGTTTTTAAAAACACGTGTTTTCGAAGTGGTGGATTCTCTCGGTAGGAATTTTGATGCTCGGTCATTCGCAAATAAAGTAGGGAGTGGGGAACCCTATACACATTGATCTAAATAAATTCAGAGGGAATGAACCTATACATACAATTTATTTAGAAATGGACAAGAGAGAAAAGAATCATAGGGAAAAACCTATACATCAATTCTAAAAAGTCATTAAAGGGGGAATTAGAGATAAACTTCTTCTGAACTCTTTTACTTGATCTTCGAGCTTCTGACTGACTGCTTGTTCGTGTGTGGGCTCTTGATTGGTCGTTCGCTCATCTTCGGGTTCGGGCAGCAAGGTGACACCATGATCAAGAGAAACTGGTTGGTGATCTTTTGACCCTCAGCAGCTTCAGACTCGAACGGTCGTTACTGGTCTTCATGTTGCTCGACTCGAGTTGGTGCTCCTCTGATTTTCGTTTCGAACTGTTGTTGTCGATCTTCATGCGCTCCATCTGCTCCGAAGAGGAAAACGAGGGGCGTTTTTTGAGAAAGGAAAGGTGAATGATCGAGCATAAAATCTTTGTGAAAATCCACCACTTTTGTGAAAACACGAAATGACTAGTACGCTCCACGGTAATGACCGCTGCTCTTGAAGGTGGGTTGAACTTCAAAAATAGCAGGTCACAACATGGGGACTAAATCATTTATTTTGAAATACATTTGTGGAAATGAGTTTGAAACTATTTTTGAAAACTATTTTGAAATAACATCCGTGAAAAATGTAGTTTCAAAATTCGTTTGTGAAAAGTAGGTTTTTGAAATCTGTTTCTAAAAATCGTTTTGGTTTTAAAGGACGAAGTGACGGGTTTTAAAACCCCAAATGCTTGGGAGCAAAACTAAGGTGAGACTTTAAATTGAACGAGCTTGCAAAACCTCTTTAAAAGATATGTGAAAGAGAATTCCGAACGTTCTAAAACAGACTGGTTTGAAAAAGTGGTTTGCACACATGTATAGCATAAAGTAAATCGTGGCTATATTTGATGTGGAGCTGTAAGTTTTAGTGTTGGGATAATCACTTTCCAGGTCAATTATGATTCCGTCTCACCGGGGGAACCATCGTCCCTTCACTATCATCTCTCGGGGTTTTTTCTCTGCTATGCCTTTGTGGGGCATGTCATCAAGAAAGTCCGGAGTGCTTAAGTTCGAAAGGTCAGGACACCCGAGATGATAAGGAAACATACGCCACGGCCAGTGATGATCCGACAACACCCCACTTTTCGGAAAACTCGGGGAAGTATAGTATGGGAACGGGTCTCTCGTCACCTGCACGGTCAAGTGTGTCTAAAGTCCAAATTATTCACTGACTACGTTGTGCCATGTGTGGGTATCCGGTAAATACGGGATCCTCTATGGACGTATAGCGTGACATTGGGCTTTAGAGACACTCGTGGTGCAGGTGAACAATGGAGAACTGAGCCCATACAATCTTCAGGGTAAGGCAGAAGGACGGTCAGACAGGCGGCATACAAGGGGGTGACTCCCATAAACCCGTCTTAGACACCGGATCAGGTAGCTGGACACTGAAGGCTCAGAGTTCACTATATGCTGGCTTTGACTCGGATAATGGAGGATATTTTTGGATCATGAGCCCGAGGTGTTGGTCGGAGACCGTACCGCCTCGTGGGTTTGTTCACTGAGAGAGTGACCCTAGCTCATGGGGAATCAACCGTGGACCGGTCGGGATCCCGTGACATCGTGGGTAAATCGGGTGACACAGAGGAATGCATGTCCTAAGCTACCCACCCATGCACCCCACAATCGCAAAATAAATATGAAAGCAGTAAATAAACCAAATGAAGTTAGCACCAACCTATGTACTAAGTGTTTTATCTTGAGATTAGTGATTCCAAATTGGTTATTTGTTAACCTAAAGGGAAGTTAGCTTCATTCACACCTAAGTGTCTCTTTCTAATCGTGAGCTAATTATTAACCCAATTGTTGTAATGTTTGTTGAGGATCTAACAAATCCTAGCTGTCCTCATCAGCTACACACTCTAAGTGTGGAGTAGAATGATCCTAGAGGCTTGGAATGAATCTCTTGAAGGTTTTGAAAGAAGTTGGGGAAATCCTGACAATTTTCGATGGAGTTCAGTCTTCCTTGAGTTTGAGAAAAACTTACTCAAGTTTTCCCCAGCAGAGTCGCCATTCTGTGGAGGGTGATTTTTCGGTATAAGGGGGGGTCTATCTAAATACGAACTAGCTGAGAAGCCTAGATCCTAGAAATTGCCATTCTGTGGAGGGTGAATACCCGTTATTCATGGCAGCCCTCAAATACCTACTACATCGTCCGTCTTTCCCAGAAAGCATAAAGGGGAATGCAAGTGTGCACTACACCCGCTCTCGATGGGCTCCACGCGGACTTATGCCTCTATAAGGCGGAATTGACTAGAGTCGCCACCTAGTTTGACCTAAGGAACTAGGAAGGGAGGAGAAGGGTTCTAAGAACCGTTGGTTGACTCTGAATTTATTGTCTATGGATGGGGCTTATCTGGTCAAATCAGAGATTCTATTGTGGGTTCGCACTGGGTTACACCCCTTAGAAGTGGCAACGACCACGACTTCGGATTGGTGCCCGAGAAAATCTCGGTCTCCAATTGTCGGGATTACCTTCTTTCAAAACCTTTTTTAGAGAGATTCATTTAAAGCCAAGGATAGGATTAGGACAAAAAGAGAGAAAGAGTGGATGAGGCGAGCTTTTCTGCCAAGCTAGCGCCCAGAAGAGCAACTAGTGAATTCGGCTGAGTATGGAATGAAAGATTGGGAACATGCTGATGTTGAGGAAAGGATTAAGATTGAAGTCTAATGGTTTGAAGAACTTGAGAAGGGTTGGTGGGAAGCGAAGGGGATTTTGAATGTTCGAAGACATGAATACCATCTTAGAGTTTGGGAAATGGGTTTTTTGATTGGAATGGGGTCGCACCCTAGATGGGCTGCCTACGTACTCACTCAACTCCCTGTTGAGATCAGACCTTACGTAGTTCACGCTTTTTTTTTTTTTGGAGATTTTGATGTTTGAAGGTTTTAGAAAAGCTTGATGTGTGGGGTGTTGTAGTCTGTGAGACGCTCGGGTCTATGAGACGTTTGAAATCTTGAGATGTCGAAATCTGTGAGACACTCGGATCTGTGGGACACTCGGGTCTATGAGATGCTCTGGTCTGTGAGATATTCGAATCGTTGGAATAACAAGTCTGTGAGACATTCTGAGTTTAAGGGAAATTGGAATTGAATTGAAATTGAAGTTGAATTGAGTGAGTGAATTTGAATCGAATTGGAATTACAAGTCGAGTTGAATTTGGATGAGTTTGAAATTGAATTTGAATTTGAATGAGTTTGGAATTGAATTTGAATTTGAATGAGTTTGGTCATTGAATTTGAATTTGGAATGAATTTTGAATTGAAATGAATTTTGAATTGGAATGAATTGAACTTTATCGAATCGGAATGAATGAATTTTTATCGCATTGAATTGAATGAATTTGAATCGAATTGGAGTTGAATGAATTTTTTTGTGGAACGTAAAAGAGATGTTGACTCGAGAATAAACAAGAATTCGGAAGGAGATGTCTCTCGTTTTCAGAATTGGATTTGATTTTTCAAGTTTTTTATTCTTAATTAAGGGATTGTTTGGAAAATTTTGATGGAAAGGGAACCCCACTTAACAAATCAGAGATATGCGCCATGGAGAAACACCTTCTAAAGATTTCTACACTGAGCTCATGGGCCCAGAAAACAATTGGGTAACCTAGAGGCTGTCTATGGTCACCTATAATGCTGATTGAACAGTTGAAGCGAGAAACGACAAAAGTGAAACAAATACGAAGCAAACAACCATACGAAAACTTGAAGTACACATGTCAAAATATCAATGAGTGTGGCAAGATGAAGCAAGTTTTTACAACTAAAAGATTGGACTCAAATGAAGACTAAATTAGTATCATGCTTTGAATCAATTTCCCAAATCGAATCTACGCCAGGAGCGAAACATAACAATCCTAGACATGTCAAAACAACTATAGATAGCAAAATGAAACTAGATTTAGATCAATTAATGATGTTGCTCTCAAGTGAAGACTCATGAAATCATGCTTGAATTAGCTTTATAATCGATCTACGCGTAAGGAGCAAACAACAATGCTAGAAGTGTAACAGGTTGTTGATCATGATCAAGAGAATTTTAGGTGATAGAAAGCTAACCGACGGGGTGGCCTGCCCCCGGTTTATCATTTATACAAAAAAGAGATCCCAACTGAATCGTCTTACACTCCTTTATCGGCATGTGTGCCAACAAGAAATCAAAACCGGATAGGGTAACATGGAGTCCAAAGCGCATCAGCATAGTCCGAGGTCGAACTCCAAGTCAAACGGGTGCGGCCCATGTCAAGCAGGAACAACCACGTCCATTCAATTATATGTACCTCAATCGGAACATGAATAACCAAGGTGTAAGGAACATATCAAGTCAAGTATGTATCACCAAGGGATAATGTTAAAGTTAGAATCAATGTATTCTCCAAACCGACAATGCACGAAAGCTACCGCGGATTTCAAAGTACAAGCGAAGCCATTGCAACCCAATCTCACATTGCCTCAACAAAAATTGAAATCGGAACAAACTGAAGTAAACATACAGAGCAAAAGACAACTTCAGCTAAAAGTTATTAACCGTAGGAAATTCATTATCAAAATCAACCGAGGCTATTAACCAGACATATTCATCTCGGATAGACTAAATCAGACAGGACTGATATGAGACGTTTTAGGTAGCTGTTATAACCAGATTAGAGTCATCCCAGATACGCTCTAATTAATTGAACTACAATGCCTTACAATACAATCCAGCAATTTAACTTACACCAGATTAAGTTTCCCCAGATCGTGAAATGAGGAGCGCTAAACGGGGACATGAATCAATCTTATTGCAGAGGACCCTGCTACCGCCAAATAATTGAAGAGCGGAACCGGGAGAACAACTCGTATTGGCAACGAAAATCCAAAGGCGGGACTAGCAGTCACGAACTAGCAACGTTTAGAGCAAAAACGATAATGAAACTCAACATAAGAGAATGAAAGAAGGAACACGTATATTCCTCAAATTCTCCCAAGTCTAAATCGGCAGCTAGAAGTTAACCCTATTCTGTTTAGCTCCAAGTACCAAATTAACCAATACGACTAATCACCAGTTTTATAATTCCATTGGCAGACTGGAGAGTCGAACCTAAAGACGGTCACCAAAATGCAACGCTGTATAATTAGGGATCAATCAAGATTTTGTTTCTCCTATTTCTTAAAACCCCTTCGCTCTTGAATTCTAAATAACACTGAGACTCAAACAGACAGCAAAACAAACTTTCTTTTCAATACATTCCCCACGATCTGAAACTAAGACCAGCCAAGTTCACTTTGAATTGTACTAAACAAAAATCAATAATCGCGCAGACTATAACAAACAAGATGAGAATGGGACACATTCGACATGAGTATAACCTACAGAATACAAAGAAAAAGCGATAGAGCACAAACAGGGAGGTTCATTCATTTGACTTCATAACTTTTGAGATAGCAAGGGGTTAGTATAGAAATACCGAAGGAAGATGAGGATGGTTTCCCTTGTTCTCCAGTTGAGGTAGCAATTACAGTGAAGGAGCGGATGAAGTTGGCGCGGAACTTGCTGTTCCTTGTTGCCAGTTTTGGGTTGCAAAAAATTACCATGTGAAGAGAAACGAGGAGGAGTGCAGCAGCATCCATTGCGCACGGTTTGTTTTGCAAAATTACCGGTAGTAACAAAATATAGAGAAGTGCAGAGCAGTTTCTTCCTTGCTCGCCAGTTTTTGTGTGCAAAAATTACCGACAATCAAAGAATGAGAGACGGAGCATGTATTTTCCTTGTTCGCCCAGTGGCTTTGCAAGCTTACTGAGAGTGCAGAAAATGGATGGATGCCGATCGTGTATATTGCTTGTCCGCCAGTGGCTTGCAAAATTACCGCGAGTGGGAGAATGAAGACATGGCAGAGACGTTATGTTATTGTTCTCGCCAGTTTAAGAGTGCAAAATTACCGTGAGCATGAGGAATGAAGGAGAGGACAGGGATATATGTTCCTTGTAGTCAATTCAGGTAGCAAACTACCGTGAGGAAAAGACATAAAAGAGGACAGATCTATATGTTCCTTGTTCACGATTTGGGTGCAAAATTATCGTAGGTAAAGAGAACTGTAGAGAGGGCCAGGCTGTATGTTCCTTGTTCACACCAGCAAAGTTGCAAAATTACTGTCCGTGAAGAAACATGAAGGTGCAGAGCTCGTATGTCCTTTGATTGCCAGTTTGGTGGGTAATATTACTGTCTGTGCAGAGTTTGAAGAGGGAGCGAGCAACTATTCCTTGTTCGCTTGCTAGGTTGCAAAATCACACCGTCTGTGATGAGATTGAAGGAGATGAGTTCCTTCGCCGGCTAGGCAAAATCGCCGTCGTCTCGTATTCGCGCAGGTTCCAAATTACCGTCTATAAATGAAGGGATGAAGAAAACAGCGGAGCTATTGCTCCTTGTCCTTTAGTTTGAGTTGTAATTTACCGTGGTAAAGAGAATGAAGAAATAGTCAGAGATGTTGTGTCCTTTTGCTAGCTGGGTTTTGAAACGTTAACGGGAGTGAAGGAGTGAAATGAGTTGCTGAGCTGATTTAGGAATGCTCCTTTGTTCGCCAGTTTAGTGTGCAATATTACCGGGAGAGTTAAAGAAAGGGTCGAGGAATGTTAGTTTAGTGAAGAATTAGTGTAGGACATTGCGTCAGGGTAGGGTGCAAAATTACGGGAGTGAAGTGAGGAGTATTACATTCCTTGCTTGCTACTGGTTTTGCAGCATTAACAACGATGAAGAAGAACGCCGGGAAGTATGTAGTTCCTTGCTCGTCGATGACGGAAGGGAATGAAGGAGAGGCAGGGTATAGATGTTCCTTTTACGCCAGTGGATAGACGCAGAGTATGCTCCTTGTTTCTCCAGTAGAAAATGAGGAGAAGAGCATCATATTTTTGTTCGCCAGGGTTGCAAATTGTTTTTACGAGAGTCAAGCTCGGTATTGATCGATCGACAATGGGGAAGAAGAACGGAGTATGTATGAGCAGAGGAGAAGCCTTTTTTTTGGATTGGTGTCGGCTACCTTCTTTTTGAGAATGAAGAACCACCAAGGGAATGAGGGAGATGACGGCTACTAGAGAGCAGGAACTTCAGGGTTTTTTCCTTTGGGGAGGGCAGCCATCGGTTCTGTTTGAGCATGGACGAAGCATGAAGACCGGATGGGCTTCCCAGATGGGCTGCGCTTGGCTGGACTATAAGATTGAACCAAAATAAAACGAATAGTCAAATAAACAAACGAACAAAAAACTGACTAACATAAAGTATATCAAAATATAACGATAAAATAAGCAAATAAAGAAAAGGGATAAGTTTGAAAACGGATGTTTTAAAAATTGAATTTGAAAATTGTCATAAAATGACAGTTTCATTTTGGTTTGTATGCACATAATAAGTTTCGAAAAGAAAGGCGACGAGCCTCTTATTTTATTATTTTCTGAATTTTTTTTATGGGGTGAGAATTTTTGGTGTCTACAAACCCTTCAAATGCTCTATATTTCACACTTATCAAACTTACCCTTCCTCACACTTAACCTTTGCTTGTCCTCAAGCAAAGCAGTAGTAAGATATCTCAGAATGCCTTAGGGCCAAACCTTGGGATTGCACAAAATAAGAGGGAGTTAAGCCACAATAACAACCCAAGAATCGATCTGCTCTTAACTGCATGTCTCTTAAACAATGAAGCACACTTTTAAAATAAAAGATTATGAAGAAGTCAGATCACGAAGCCAAAATGTAGAGTAACTCAGAACCTTCCAACCATTTCCCTTCTCAAACCCGTGGATGACAAGGGGTGTGAACTGCCATATTCCGCAGAACCTTTCAACACCACGTACTCATGATCTAATTAAAGGATTTGCCATAAACATAAGACTTTAAAGAGCATCCTCCTTTTTTTTCTTTTGCATACATATTAAATTTTTCGCGTAATAATTCATCCCCCAGACTTTTCTCTCTCATCCTTGTAACGGTATTGGGTCTTTTATCCCAGATCAGACGATCTTAGGTAAATGGGTGATGAAGTACCCCAAGGACTTAATAACCGATGGAAGAGGCCTGTTTTGGTTCAGAAAATAACTCTGATCAGAGGAGTACCTTGCCTTTATCCTTCATTCCATTCCAGACATTCTCATCATTCCCAAGGTCCCAGGTTAAACCAGTTCTGACTCCATAACCAACTTGTCCACAGACATTTAATAAAATTCAGTCATTTCTAAAATATGAGAACACACAGCTTTGAACAAACCAATCCTTAAAGTCATCACTGGACTCGACTCCACAACGAAGGATCCACCAAGTATTCAACACATAGACGCATTCCAAGGAACTTACCCCTATATAGCCCAAGACCAATCAAAAATTAGTGCGGGATGCAAAATAAATGGCTGACACATTCAGAAAGATCTCCCCCTTCCTCACACTTAATGAGGAGCAATGTCCTCATTGTTCACAAAATAAAATCAAGATAAGACCTTTCAAAATATGCCAGTATCGAAGGATTTCATTCATCACATCACATACTAACAAATCAAATAAACATTAAAAGCATGATAGGCTGAACATAAGCAACAAAGATTGAGAAACTGAGACTCCCCTGGTATATTGAGGAAGGTTCCCTTCCTCACACTGAAGCTTGAACACCAGGGTAGAAACGTTCCTCACACTTGCGTCCAAGCAAGTGTCCAACCTTGGAGAGATAGGAATACCAAAAAACGTTGCACCTACACACACTTAATAAAACACCAAATGACGCTAGAAGCGTTGCATTAGTAGCACGGGCACCACCATCACTTCTAACAGAAATTAAACTAAAATAAACCTAGAGACAAAATAAAACTAGAAAAACAATAAAACAAACTTTACACCGGGTTGCCTCCCAGTTAGCTGCCCATCTTTATAGTCTTTGGCTAGACTCTCGCTTCGTTATCCCGGATCAAAATAAAAGTTGACAATGGTGTCAACGGGAATAAGAAGTGGACTACAATTAGTAGTAAGCCACCTGGATCAAAGCAAAATGTTTCCTCAACATATAAAATAGGAAATAAGTACTCTACAAAACCTGATGTTTGAGGAGGTCTTGACGGTAATGGGTCTCAAGTAGAAGACCAGGTGTTGATTGTTGTTCTTCCTCAAATTGAAGGATGTAAACATCCTCCTTCTGTGGGTGAGGCTCAAAGAAACTTTGATGATGGCAGGGCAGTGGTGGCTCCTCCCTTGTAAAATCTAGGATGTGGACATCTTCTTTGTCTAGAACCAAGGGTGGAGAAGGAGGGCAAATTGAGAATTCAACAGGTTGCTCCACTACATTGTTCAAGATTGAAGCCTGCTGCTGAAGAGTGATTTTCTGTAGGTAGTCTGGTTGATCCTCTAACCACAATTGCTCTTGAAATTCGAGACAATCATCGATCTCATGAGGTCCCCCGCAATACGAGCAATAAATATCCTGTGAATAAAATGATTCATGTTCGAATTGCGCCTCAATCCGCCTCATCTCTTCAATTTCGGGGCAATCTTTGAACTCGTGATTACCCCCACACTACGAGCAGCACAAATCATAGGAAAATGGATTAAGCGAACCAGAAGACACCTGCTCCATTGTCCAAACAGGAGTCTGTCCCTTAGTTAGTTGCTCTAGCATTTCCATCATACTTCTCATTGTGGTTTTCAATTGTGACTGGTTAGCAACTATGTTCTGAATCAAGGGAACCGGAGTCCGGGAAGAACTAGCACCAACTGAATAAACACGACCATCGATGGGGCTCCACTGTGCCATTACCAAAAGTAGGTAGAAAATTAAAAACAAAGTAAACAGAAAAGTGAAAATAAAATGAAACAAAACAGTTGAACATCCACACAAATCAAATTGGAACTAAAATAAAACAAGAAGAAATAAACTATAAAAAAATGGTGAAATAGCTAAAAAAATAAAATAACAATAACAATAAAAAGAAAATAATAAAATAAAATAAAATGACATAAAAATTGAAGAAATAGCTAAAACAAAATAACCTAACAATAGAATAAAAAAAACTAAACTATAAATGAAATAACAAAAATAATAATTAAATAACTAAAACAAATAAACTAAGAACAAAATAGAGTAATATGAAAGAAATCAACTAAAATAAAAAAAATAATATATAAACAACTAAGTAACCAAATTAAAATTATGACGAAATCCAAATAAACACAAGAAACATAAAATTACGAAAATAAAACAAAACTAAGAAACATAACTAAATTATAATTAAAGATAAACCGAAACTAATAAACACCAAATTTAAAATATAATTAAATTAAAACAAGAAAGAAATAATAGTGAAAATAAAATAAAGTAAAATAAACAAGTATAACTAAAACTGAAAAAATAAGAAATAAAAATAAAGTAAAGTAAAAACAATTGACAACCAGGGCAAAGGACTAGACAAAGTCAAGTCCCCGGCAACGGCGCCATTTTGCAAACAGGAAAATTGTTCTACTAAAACTAAATTGAAAAACCTAGAAAATAATAAATCAAAGTCCTGTCGGGTTGCAAAAATCCCGGTCGCAATAGTATAGCTAACAGAAGCAACCGGGTATCAATCCATGGGACTTGAAGAAATAAGCCTAATCCTAAGAAAACTAGAAGTTTAGGGGGTTGTGATTGTTTTTGTAACTGAATTTAGTAAATGCAAATAAAAACTAAATGAACGATTAATGAAAGTAACTTGATGAGTTCAGTAAAATGAATGGTACTCCAGGTTCGGGTTGTTCTTTACTGGATAAATCTAGCCAAACCTACAGTTTAATTATGAGAAACGGACAGGCCAATTCTTTTTTTTACTCTCTTCAATGCTAAATCCTAGTTCATTGAAGAGCTCACCTATCAGAACATGTCAACTCTAATCTAGAAGCTGGCAAAACACATATAGGCGGAATACGTGCAAAGAATTATTAGCATTTGCAGGAAAATTATCTATCCGACTAATCTTCCTACAAATCTCCAGATTAATTTGAACTTCCTGTTAATCACCTTATCTGATCAAAACAGGATTCGCAAAACAACTCTATAAATGCGCAAATTTAATAGAGAAGATGAATGATTAGCATTAACCTAGAAACAATCCGATACAATCTCATAACCAAATTACAGAAATTCTAACTAATTTGTATCCATTACGACAACTCTCCCCCAGAGCAAATCCTATCTAGCGAGACATAATCATAAAATAGACAAAGAAAAGAGATTGAGAAATCATCTGGAATAGAAAAACTTCTAAATTCCTCCGATGTCCAGATCTGGAGTTTGCCGGGCTAGAGGTTGAAGATGGTGGTGGTGATGGTGTTGATCGATGGTGATGGTGACGGAGGGAGGTGAGGCGTGGCGTGAGAGCCTCGTCTGAGGCATCCGGCGTGAATGAGTCTGTTCCCCCAACCCTCGGTGACTTTTTATAACAAAAATAGGCATTTTTAACTTTTAAAAATGCATATTTTCGAATTCTGTACGCGACGTCCGAACTTGGAAGTTCGGACGCATGTTAGGACAAATTTTCAGAAAGTTTCGACCTTTGTCCGAACATCAAAGTTCGGACCTAAGTTCGGACATGTCAGTATCCTGACGAGTGAAACTTGTTTCGGGCGTATATTCTTCGTTTGGACTCCGTTTTGCTCCCCGTTTGTAGCGTTGCGAAGCTTGTGAAGTGAAGAATGCAATTCTATGACTTTTACCTGCATTTGATACATAAAATGCATCAATTATTATCTAAACATAAATCATTGGAAAAACACATGATAAGTGAGAATATTGGCCAAACCACTACAAAAAATTAAGCAAATTAAACCCTTCAAATGCTCTATATTTCACACTTATCAAACTTCCTCACACTTAACCTTTGCTTGTCCTCAAGCAAAGCAGTAGTAAGATATCTCAGAATGCCTTAGGGCCAAACCTTGGGATTGCACAAAATAAGAGGGAGTTAAGCCACAATAACAACCCAAGAATCGATCTGCTCTTAACTGCATGTCTCTTAAACAATGAAGCACGCTTTTAAAACAAAAGATTATGAAGAAGTCAGATCACGAAGCCAAAATGTAGAGTAACTCAGAACCTTCCAACCATTTCCCTTCTCAAACCCGTGGATGACAGGGGTGTGAAGTACTGCCATATTCCGCAGAACCTTTCAACACCACGTACTCATGATCTAATTAAAGGATTTGCCATAAACATAAGACTTTAAAGAGCATCCTCCTTTTTTTTCTTTTGCATACATATTAAATTTTTCGCGTAAATAATTCATCCCCCAGACTTTTCTCTCCATCCTTGTAACGGTATTGGGTCTTTTATCCCAGATCAGACGATCTTAGGTAAATGGGTGATGAAGTACCCCAAGGACTTAATAACCGGATGGAAGAGGCCTGTTTTGGTTCAGAAAATAACTCAGATCAGAGGAGTACCTTGCCTTTATCCTTCATTCCAGACATTCTCATCATTCCCAAGGTCCCAGGTTAAACCAGTTCTGACTCCATAACCAACTTGTCCACAGACATTTAATAAAATTCAGTCATTTCTAAAATATGAGAACACACAGCTTTGAACAAACCAATCCTTAAAGTCATCACCGGACTCGACCCCACAACGAAAGATCCACCAAGTATTCAACACATAGACGCATTCCAAGGAACTTACCCCTATATAGCCCAAGACCAATCAAAATTAGTGCGGGATGCAAAATAAATGGCTGACACATTCAGAAAGATCTCCCCCTTCCTCACACTTAATGAGGAGCAATGTCCTCATTGTTCACAAAATAAAATCAAGATAAGACCTTTCAAAATATGCCAGTATCGAAGGATTTCATTCATCACATCACATACTAACAAATCAAATAAACATTAAAAGCATGATAGGCTGAACATAAGCAACAAAGATTGAGAAACTGAGACTCCCCTGGTATATTGAGGAAGGTTCCCTTCCTCACACTGAAGCTTGAACACCAGGGTAGAAACGTTCCTCACACTTGCGTCCAAGCAAGTGTCCAACCTTGGAGAGATAGGAATACCAAAAAACGTTGCACCTACACACACTTAATAAAACACCAAATGACGCTAGAAGCGTTGCATTAGTAGCACGGGCACCACCATCACTTCTAACAGAAATTAAACTAAAATAAACCTAGAGACAAAATAAAACTAGAAAAAACCAATAAAAACAAACTTTACCACCGGGTTGCCTCCCAGTTAGCTGCCCATCTTTATAGTCTTTGGCTAGACTCTCGCTTCGTTATCCCGGATCAAAAATAAAAGTTGACAATGGTGTCAACGGGAATAAGAAGTGGACTACAATTAGTAGTAAGCCACCTGGATCAAAGCAAAATGTTTCCTCAACATATAAAATAGGAAAATAACTACTCCACAAAACCTGATGTTTGAGGAGGTCTTGACGGTAATGGGTCTCAAGTAGAAGACCAGGTGTTGATTGTTGTTCTTCCTCAAATTGAAGGATGTAAACATCCTCCTCCTGTGGGTGAGGCTCAAAGAAACTTTGATGATGGCAGGGCAGTGGTGGCTCCTCCCTTGTAAAATCTGGATGTGGACATCTTCTTTGTCTAGAACCAAGGGTGGAGAAGGAGGGCAAATTGAGAATTCAACAGGTTGCTCCACTACATTGTTCAAGATTGAAGCCTGCTGCTGAAGAGTGATTTTCTGTAGGTAGTCTGGTTGATCCTCTAACCACAATTGCTCTTGAAATTCGAGACAATCATCGATCTCATGAGGTCCCCCGCAATACGAGCAATAAATATCCTGTGAATAAAATGATTCATGTTCGAATTGCGCCTCAATCCGCCTCATCTCTTCAATTTCGGGGCAATCTTCGAACTCGTGATTACCCCCACACTGCGAGCAGCACAAATCATAGGAAAATGGATTAAGCGAACCAGAAGACACCTGCTCCATTGTCCAAACAGGAGTCTGTCCCTTAGTTAGTTGCTCTAGCATTTCCATCATACTTCTCATTGTGGTTTTCAATTGTGACTGGTTAGCAACTATGTTCTGAATCAAGGGAACCGGAGTCCGGGAAGAACTAGCACCAACTGAATAAACACAACCATCGATGGGGCTCCACTGTGCCATTACCAAAAGTAGGTAGAAATTAAAAACAAAGTAAACAGAAAAGTGAAAATAAAATGAAACAAAAACAGTTGAACATCCACACAAATCAAATTGGAACTAAAATAAAACAAGAAGAAATAAACTATAAAAAAATGGTGAAATAGCTAAAAATAAAAACAATAACAATAAAAAGAAAATAATAAAATAAAATAAAATGACATAAAAATTGAAGAAATAGCTAAAACAAAATAACCCAACAATAGAATAAAAAAAACTAAACTATAATGAAATAACAAAAAATAATAATTAAATAACTAAACAAAATAAACTAAGAACAAAACAGTAATATGAAAGAAATCAACTAAAATAAAAAAATAATAATATATAAACAACTAAGTAACCAAATTAAAATTATGACGAAATCCAAATAAACACAAGAAACATAAAATTACGAAAATAAAACAAAACTAAGAAACATAACTAAATTATAATTAAGATAAACCGAAACTAATAAACACCAAATTTAAATTATAATTAAATTAAAACAAGAAGAAATAAATAGTGAAAATAAAATAAAGTAAATAAAAACAGTAAACTAAAACTGAAAAAATAAGAAATAAAAATAAAGTAAAGTAAAAACAATTGACAACCAGGGAAAGGACTAGACAAAGTCAAGTCCCCGACAACGGCGCCATTTTGCAAACAGGAAAATTGTTCTACTAAAACTAAATTGAAAAAACCTAGAAAATAATAAATCAAAGTCCTGTCGGGTTGCAAAAATCCCGGTCGCAATAGTATAGCTAACAGAAGCAACCGGGTATCAATCCATGGGACTTGAAGAAATAAGCCTAATCCTAAGAAAACTAGAAGTTTAGGGGGTTTGAATTGTTTTTGTAACTAATTTTAGTAAATGCAAATAAAAAATAAATGAACGATTAACGAAAGTAACTTGATGAGTTCAGTAAAATGAATGGTACTCCAGGTTCAGGTTGTTCTTTACTGGATAAATCTAGCCAAACCTACAGTTTAATTATGAGAAACGGACAGGCCAATTCTTTTTTTTACTCTCTTCAATGCTAAATCCTAGTTCATTGAAGAGCTCACCTATCAGAACATGTCAACTCTAATCTAGAAGCTGGCAAAACACATATAGGCGGAATACGTGCAAAGAATTATTAGCATTTGCAGGAAAATTATCTATCCGACTAATCTTCCTACAAATCTCCAGATTAATTTGAACTTCCTGTTAATCACCTTATCTGATCAAAACAGGATTCGCAAAACAACTCTATAAATGCGCAAATTTAATAGAGAGATGAATGATTAGCATTAACCTAGAAACAATCCGATACAATCTCATAACAAATTACAGAAATTCTAACTAATTTGTATCCATTACGAACAACTCTCCCCCAGAGCAAATCCTATCTAGCGAGACATAATCATAAAATAGACAAAGAAAAGAGATTGAGAAAACATCTGGAATAGAAAACTTCTAAATTCGCTCCGATGTCCAGATCTGGAGTTTGTCGGGCTAGAGGTTGAAGATGGTGGTGGTGATGGTGTTGATCGATGGTGATGGTGACGGAGGGAGGTGAGGCGTGGCGTGAGAGCCTCGTCTGAGGCATCCGGCGTGAATGAGTCTGTTCCCCCAACCCTCGGTGACTTTTTATAACAAAATAGGCATTTTTAACTTTTAAAAATGCATATTTTCGAGTTCTGTACGCGATGTCCGAACTTGGAAGTTCGGACGCATGTTAGGACAAATTTTCAGAAAGTTTCGACCTTTGTCCGAACATCAAAGTTCGGACCTAAGTTCGGATATGTCAGTATCCTGACGAGTGAAACTTGTTTCGGGCGTATATTCTTCGTTTGGACTCCGTTTTGCTCCCCGTTTGTTGCGTTGCGAAGCTTGTGAAGTGAAGAATGCAATTCTATGACTTTTACCTGCATTTGATACATAAAATGCATCAATTATTATCTAAACATAAATCATTGGAAAAACACATGATAAGTGAGAAATATTGGCCAAACCACTACAAAAAATTAAGCAAATTAAACCCTTCAAATGCTCTATATTTCACACTTATCACGAGCCCAGATTTACAAAGACGGGAAACCTTCTGGAATCGACCGACCTTGCGACCGGACTTGCAAGTTCGGTCGGACCAGAAAATTCTCCCGTCAGAAACCTACTGGAATGGACCGAACTTGCGACCGGACTTGCAAGTTCGGTCGGCTAGAAAAATTTCTGTAATGCAAGCTACTGGAATGGACCGACCTTGCGACTGGACTTGCAAGGTCGGTCGGGCTAAAATTTTCACATACGAAACTTACTGGAATGGACCGACCTTGGGACCGGACTTGCAAGGTTGGTCGGCCTTAGAATTTTCACACGATGTAGCCTACTGACTTGGACCGAACTTGCGACCGGACTTGCAAGTTCGGTCGAGTCAAACAAAAAAAAAATGTTTTATTATATGATTATAGTAATCATGTATATATATATATATATGCCTCTACACATATATGCATATGTATGTAGTAATACACCATGAATGAGGTAGTAATGGTAAGAAAGTAAGTAAATGAGTAAGGCAACAAATTTAAGAAGTAGTAAAGAAAAGAATGGTTTTATAACCAAGTAAGAAGGTAATAAAGTAGTAAGTATATATTGAAAGTATCAATGAAGGAGTAAGTAGGTCAATAATAGATCATTGATCATACCACTTCATGTATGTATAGGAATCAAATAGTTGATCCTCGAAGGAACCCGGTAGTACGTATACGACGGTGAACGGTATGATTTCTTCATGCCCTGTATCCTAACTTGGTAACCCCGATGTGTGGCTTATGTGATCACCAATAAGATAAATGCACAAATCGGACTTATATTGCACTTAACTGTGTTTAAACTATATTGTTCTTGTTGTATCTCCTTGAACAAATAGTTTGTATAATTCATGAAATGTGTGAATGCGAATGAAGTGTATGTATAAGTATGAGTACTTGTGTATTGTATTGATGTATGGAAGAAGGTATGGACTTCTACTAATTCCTAACGATCTAACTCCTAACATGAGTAATGAGTAAAATGGAATGAGTAGAAGCCCGATATAGTTTCGGCCACGCGTGAGGATAAGGAACACAAGAGGTTGGATCCGAATCCTGGCTATAATCTTTTCCTTGGACCAATCCCCTTGAATGGGTAGCATCCTGGATTAGTGGGCCACCCTAAAGCCCGGTGGTGGGATGTAGTAATCCCTGCCCGGAAGTCATACCGACTTAACTGGAAGTAAAGTATGTAAGAAGTAAGTATTGTATGTGTATTGGTCTTGACTATTGTAAGTCATTGACCGGGAGTAAAAGAGTACTGAACACCCGATTAACCCGGGTGTGTAATGAGGCTAACTAGACCTTTGTATGTATTGGAGAATTGTATCTCCGTAATGCGTGAGTATGGGTAAGTATATAAACGGTTGACCTGAATTGTCCTCCTTGTATGCATTGTATGTATGTATGCCTTGTGTATGGAATGTAATGTATCGTATTGTATAAAGCATGTATGCATGTATGAATGAAATGAACCGCATGTACTCGACCAATTAGTTGGCGTACCCTCGCTAGCACGCGGGGTATGCGGTTATCATATGCAGCGTAAGCTGACCCCCTAGGGGGAATGTTTTTACTCCATAGGTACCCGCGAGGCGTGAAGGTAGAGTAAGGACCGGATGTAATTCTTTTGGTAGTTAGTAGGATTGGGATGGTGTACCGAGTTGTACACGGCTAAGGCCTTTTGAGTAGCCGGTGTACCATGTGGTACACCTTTTTGGATAATGAAGTCATAATTGGATAGTAAGGAGAGGATGTATAAACTCTTCATTTTTGGGAAGTAGTCTTGGTATGTAATTCGTGTAACTTGGATACTCGGTAATCAAATGTAAGTTAAGTATTTGGTATTGTAAAGTAAGTAGTATGTATTTGGTTTATTCTAATCGTCAGACCGAAACGGTAAGTAGTAGTAGCCTTGTTAACCTTGGAAGGTTAACGGCGTTGTATCACCCGCCGGGAGTAAGTAAGTATTCCGCTGCGAGTAAGGTAATTATGGGAATGATTAGAGGATAATGGAAGGATTAGCGGTTGGGGTGTTACAAAAAGTGGTATTAGAGCGAAGTCTCGCTCTGATGATTAGAACCCTAAGTGTAGTGATTACCGAGTTAGGATTTCAACCGTTTTAAAACGGATACTTAGAAACCTAACTAGGAACTACCGTTGTTAACAACGGATACCCTTAACGTCTGCAAGGACGATACCATTGTTGAATCAAGACCATAAGGTCATAGTTTCACCGTATCTAATGTAATCCACACTTGTTCAGATGTCAGGACGAGGTCCAGGTCGTCCCAGAGGAGGGACTAGTGACGGACCAAGCGCGCAGACGATAGCTGAAATCGTCGCCGCCACGGTAGCACAGATGCTACCGCAAGTAATAATACTGCTGTACAGCAAACACAACAAACTCAACAGCAGCAGCAGCAGCAACCCGACCCGCCTCATCCCCGTGAGACCAATTGGGTAAAAGCAGTCGCCGACCTTCGACCTCCATGCTTTAGAGGCGAGAACGACCCCGCCAAGCTCGAGGCTTATCTCTCTGAGATGGAGACGGCCTTCGAGACACTTGAGACTCCCGCTGGAGTTCGAGTGAGGATAGCTGCGTACTACCTCAAGGACGCGGCTATGGACTGGTGGAAGCTCATTAAGGCCGAGCACATAGCTGATCCCGCATTCAGATGGGAAGCATTCACCTCTCTCCTCCGATCTAAGTATTACCCCGAGCATGTCAAGACCAAGAAAAGGCTTGAGCTCGATGCACTGAAAATGACCAAGAAGATGACGGTTGATGAATACTACCGCACCTTCACCTCTCTTCTCAGACTTCTACCCGACCTTGGGTATACCGGCCAAGTCTTGGTCAACCGCTTCTATGGCGGATTGAGCCATCGACTCCGGTATGGCATGGGCTTCACACACGGTTTACCTCCCTTCAGGTAAACATCGTTGAACCCTTAAAAGCCATGAGTAATGTGAATTAGTATTCCCGTATGTAAGTGTAACCTAACGCCTAAGTAATTCAGGAGTGTTACCACACTGCATCTCGAGTTGAGATCACCTGCCAGCTAAGAGATGAGGAGCAAGCGCTGAAGCGCAAGGTGAGCGGCAAGGGTAACACCTCCGATGACCAAAACCAAGCCAGACCTTGGAAGAAGAAGAAGGGGAAGCATTCCCACCATAAGAACACCTCAGGAGACGGCGGAGCCCATACTGAGAAGGGCAAGGCAGCTGAACCGTTACAGATTGCCTACACCGCACCAGTGGCAGCGAAGCCACTAAGGTCTCAGCCCTACAAGGGTAAGAACCCGAAACCGAATTAGTACACTTGTAAAAACGTATGTATATAGAGTATTGTAAGTATACCGAACCTTGCTAACTTGGAAGCTATAGGTTCTGGATTTGGCCAAGGCAAGAACCAATCTGATGGCCGCAGCTACATATGCCGTAACTGCAACAAGGATCATCCCGGCACAGATTGCCAAGGAAGGGAGATCCGCTGCTTCACTTGCCAGAAACCAGGTCACCGTGCTAATGCATGCCCAGAAAATTCTAACCCAATTTCAATTATCAGGGCTACAAGCAGCGTGAAGGCAAGGAGACTGCATCTGGCGATGCTCATGCCCAGCATACCTCACAGGGACAGGGATCCCGAGGTCCGCAGAAGGGCGCACCATAGAGGCAGCCGGCCTTACACATCATTGACCGTGATGGGACCGGGACTAAGTCCGGCCCAGGTAATAACTGAAACCTTTAATCCTTGAAGAGCATGACTAAGTGTTAAAGTAATTGTATGAATGGGAGTATGAATGCGTAAGTACTTGAAGTATGAAGTTGAGCATGAGTAAGTAATATGGAAGTATGTATTGAGCATGAAATGAATTAGTAAGCCTAGAACTCACACTAGATGAAATTTACCACCTTAGGGAAATTCCTTATCTGTTACCCAATACCTTCAAACTCACCTCATGAAGAGACCGACATCTCTACTCACCACTTCGGCAACAAGCAGTGTCAGGTCATCCGCCCAGGTATGATCTTATTAAAAGGATACCTGACACCCGAAGCACAAGTTTCAATCATCCGACGATGCAACGAGTTAGGAATGGGTCCAGGAGGATTTTATACACCCGAATTCCCCGGTGGAGCTACAATGAAGCTGAAGATGATGTGCTTGGGAAAGGATTGGAACCCTTATACCAAGACATACCAACTACGTGAGCAGGAGACGGAGCAACACCTCCAGCAATACCCCCAGAATTCCAAACGCTTGTCACACAAGCTGTAGAAATCGCACAACAGTACGAAGATGAACCAATTCCTACACTTGAAGCAGATGTATGTATTGTCAACTTCTATGAGAAAGAAGGATGACTTGGCTTACACCAAGACAAGGACGAGACAGCGGAATCTCTTGAACTAAGAGTGCCCGTAGTGTCTTGGTCCATTGGTGATGACGCCGTATTTTTGTATAGCGAGCAGAAGCGTGTGGACCTCGCAGAGAAATTGGTATTGAGATCAGGAGATGTCCTAATCATGGGTGGAAAATCAAGGTTGCTGTATCACGGGATCCAGAAGATCAAGCTGAATACGGCACCACCGGCAATAATCAATGCCACACACATGAAACCAGGATGCCTGAACCTTACCTTTAGAAAGTATTAATCTTGTAGTAGCATGTAATCCAGTAGTAACGTGTATTAGAGACACAGCATGTATGATTGTTGGTTATTCAATAAAAGCAGTGTTGGTTATTAAATTCCACTTGCGTTCCACCATCTTTACTTATAATCTCATGAATCAATAGGTTGTGGACTCGGTACCAAAGGTAACCTGAGCATCCTCACCGAAGAACAAGCCGGCAAAAACGGCACCATTCTAACGGGAACATTCCCAGTAAACGGCATCGAAGCCTCAGTATTATTCGACTCCGGCGCCTCTCACACCTTTGTATCACCATCATTTGCTACAAGGTTGGGGCTAGACGCAGATGAGCTACCAAATTTCTTGTTACTCTCCCGTCGAAGGAGCGGGTAAAGTGTACTTACTAGTACACCACACCGCCACCATTCAAATCAAAGGCGAAGCGTTTCCCATTTCCTTCATTGAATTCAACGGATTGGGATTCGACCTAATAATTGGAATGAACTGGTTGGAGCGGCACAAGGGACGGATCCTATGCGCCAAGCACCGATTGCTGCTAAAGAGTCCATCTGGGGTCACTGTTTCATACCGCCAGAGGCCAAGAGAGCCTTCAACCACAGTCATCTCCGCTATGGCAATGTATCGGGAGCCCAGAAAGGGACATGAAGTGTATTTTTGCCATGTGCAAGATCTGGAGAGAGATCCAGAATTTAGTGATGATGTAGCAGTAGTCTCAGAATTCCCCGATGTATTCCCGAAAGAGCTGCCCGGTATGCCACCACAGAGAGCAGTAGAGTTCGAAATCGATCTCATACCTGGTACTGGTCCCATTGCTAGGGCACCATACCGTATGGCACCAGCAGAGATGACAGAGCTTAAAGAGCAACTACGTGATCTTCTCGACAAAGGGTTCATATGCCTGAGTGTATCACCCTGGGGAGCACCGGTCCTCTTCGTGAAGAAGAAGGACGGTAGTCTCCGCCTCTGCATCGACTACCGTGAATTGAATGCGGTCACTGTAAAGAACAAATATCCATTGCCACGCATCGACGACCTGTTCAATCAGTTGAAGGGAGCATCTGTCTTTTCTAAGATTGATCTCCGATCCGGATATCATCAAATTGCTATCAAAGAGCATGACATTGAGAAAACAGCATTCCGAACAAGATATGGCCACTACGAATTCACAGTGATGCCATTCGGTTTGTCTAACGCACCAGCCAAATTCATGGACCTAATGAATCGATTATTCAGTGATCAGCTGGACACTTCAGTAGTAGTATTCATCGACGACATCCTTGTGTATTCGAAATCAGCAGAAGAGCATGAAAACCACTTGAGAAGAGTACTTGA
>CM041783.1:81114172-81138576 GCA_023374045.1 Limonium bicolor | reverse complement strand
TCTGATTCCCTTGCGTTATGGTTCAATGAATTCTTCTCTTCGACTGTTTGTGGTAGTAGCTGCTCTGTCTGATCTTGCGTCGTTGTCGGTGGTACGGAGTCGACTACTTCCCGTGTTCCTTACACCACTCGTCTACATGCATGGGGTACCTTACTGGTACATTACTACTTACCCAACTAACTCATAAATGAGCGTGTCAGGCCTGCAAGCCCCCGTGGGGTGCAGTCGTCCCACGTCTCGTTTTAGTAAACTCATAGTGTCCGTCACACGTTTAGCTATTGCTAATTATGAAGTATTCTGTTGTCGATCTCCTCTTTCACCGTTCCATAATAACATTTATTGTTCTTCTTGAAGTTAATCAAGGGAAGTCCATTTACTGTGTCCTTGGTTATGGTATGCTCCAGCTCCTTTCTGTATTCCGTACTGATTTGGTCTCTTAAAAATTGAGGTCTCTTTCCGTAGAGCCTCTTATCTTGTTTCTCATGTTTATGCCACTAGGAATGCACTTCCAGTTCCTTAAGGAATGGATAGTGTGCTTCCTGTGAAATCTTACCTAAGTAGGTCCAGACTACTGGCATCAATGCTCAGTTCGTCTACCATCTTATTCCCTTACTTATACGGTGTTTTAACTCATAAATCTCATTGCCTCTGTGTCATTATTTGACGGCTTATACATAACGGTCGCTTAACGCGCACCATGACTTAATCCACTTATCTAACTATTGTATTCACGACCACTACTACCGTGGTAGTCGGCCTTTACCATGTTGCCCATTAATGGTGCAACCCTTATTCACTTATTCTAATGTCTTACCTTATACTCAATCCCTTCTTGGTGTAAACACACTGGGAGTTCTTTCATTCCCGCATAGGCGGTGTCGTACCGTGTTGTAAAATAGTTGACTCTTGATATGAAGATGATCTGCTCCAATCTCAGATTCGTAAGTAGGCAATCTCTTTCGCTTTCTTTCATCCTTAGTGATGTTATCTACCATGTGATTTAATTGGTTACTGAAGAAATTATCCACTGAATCACAGGCTCTTCTGAGCATCGATCAATTAACGTGCCACAATGTGCAGTCACAATGTTTATCTCTGACCATTACTAATTCTTACATCCTGGGTGTTGGATATGGGGTCTATCTGTGCAACCTTCCTTATACTCAAGTGTATCTGGTACGTTCTAAGGTAATCTCAAGGTTCATAGTTTCCATTTTCTAAATAAAGTGTATTTTATCTCTAATAGGTGAAAGCCCTTTTGAGGGGTTCATTCCCTCTCGTGGCCTCACAAACAAGGAGTGGTATCCCCACCCTAAAAGGATGGTTCGTTCTCCGCTCCTATCCTTAGCATTATCTCAATATTCTCATTGGTGATGTTCTTCCCAATCTAAGTTATAGGTTTGGTAACCGTTCATATCTACAAATTGTAGTCCCTTGGTGGCTTAAACAAGCTCTCTTATAACTTACTGCGCCTCGGGCTCTGATGTGATTAACATCCTGGCTCGTAGGCTCTTAATGCTTAATATCTCAGTTCATTATTTGTACTCTTACTCATCTGCAGGTCATCCCTATAAGATTCTGGTTCTTTGCGCACTATTCACCGTTAGGTTACATACTAAATGTAGTATCGGATTTCATGATAAGTTGCTGCTGCATCCTGCTTCCCGCTAGGGAAGTTGTTCAGGTGTTCTGAGGTTACTTAATGTCTTTGACAATGCTGTCATTTTACTAGACTTATGTCTTTTAATAGTCAAGGTTAGGTTCGTATTAGGCGTTCGCCTTAAGGTGTCCAAGTGGATATAATCCTGTTATCTTATACTTCCATCTCAACGCCTCGTTCAACTTCTGTTGATTACGCCATCCTTGATGATCAATCATGCTTGGGTGTTAATGAGTTAAACAAACAGTGTTAACTGTCATTCATCAGTGTTCGGCTCAACTATGCCCGCTCTGTGGGGGTAGTCCTCTGAGCTTTCCTTTCCAGGGTGGTACATCTTTAGTCCTTAGCAGGTTATAGCTTATGTTTATTTCTTTTATCCTTGTTTTCTGGGTTTTTCAACATCTTCATCGAAGAATGTTGTTATTGGTATCCTAATGGTCACTCTGGGAGTCTTATCCCGTTTTTTGTGTAAGCCGATGCTTCAACAGTCTCAATGGTATCTTACAATACATCCCTTGTATATCATTGCTTATATAGTGTTTTTGCTCGCATTTCCGAGCGATCTATTTGGTTTTCCTTTTGAGATCCGGGTTTGGTATTCTTACCGCACTGTCGGTTGCTGTTGTCGTAGTACGTTGCACTGTTGCTAACATATATATGGTCTAATATTATGTCCAAGTCCCGCTCCGGCTGACTGGTGTGTTACCTTATTTCATCATGGTCAGGCCGTCGGGCCTTTCCAAGGTCTTATTTTTCTATTCTCGTGGATTTACAATCCGGTATTAATATGCGTTTCAACTGTAGCGTTCTCCTATCTTGCCATGATGGCTTTCCGTGTAGCTTAACCGTGGTAGCACTTGCTATGGCAAGTGCGCCATGCAGGATGGGCTATTGGTGCAAGGTACGTTGGTAGCGATACTTCTTTCTAATTTCCATGTATTGGTAGTCCTCGGGACTCCTTCGATAATTTCTTATTTTGGATAACTAACCCTCCGGCATTTTCCTTGTTGTTTGACGGTACTGTCATTTACCAGGGCGTTCCTCTTTCTGAGGGAACCCCTCAATATCTTCTTATGTCTTAATCCTCGCTTCTGTCTCCACACATCTTGTTGTGGTTACTAAGTAATGATTTTCCTTTAGGCACTACATCGTAGTCCCATTTCGGTATACAATTATATGTGTTTCCACCGTTGTCCGCGTTATGTCGGGCAGGTTTGCAACCTTTTCATTGTATGGGGTTTGGAGTTCCCGGTTCTTAACTGGACCTTCCAGTAATCTTAATCCTCACGCTCTGTATTATCTCACTGTTATGCTCTCTCGGATCGCTGTCCGGTACTCATGTCTCTTATCATTTCCTCATCCATTGCACGCGTAGTGCTTTCCTTACCATTGGTATCGCGGGTTGTTTCGACTGCGTAGCATGTCGACCCATGTTGCCGGTAATTTCCGTTCCCTTACTGATAGTATTCCATAGGTAGCGCCTGTTCTCTGTTGAAGCGCTCCATTTAAAATCTCCCGTTCTCCATAACTGTTGTACAACAAGTTGTTTCTCGTATTGCTTACTGTTAGCTAACTGCCAGATCGGGTTTCCCCGAGTAAGAGAAGACTTTCTTCTCTCTGGCGTTTGTTCCACATACTCAGGGTTAGGGATGTGGAGGGCGGGCCTAGGTACTATGGATATCCGGTAAACACCGGGAAGTCCTGGCTAACGCACCTCACAGTCTTCTCTCAACCCTTAACCATAACTCAATCTCAACCTCATCATTCTCCTAAGTTCGGTATTTCTTTCTTCAGAGCGTAACTACGCTCTGATACCACTTTTTGTAACACCCCAACTCAATCCAAATGTGGTCTCGCGACTTAACAGTATATATATAAACATGTCACAGCGGAATTCTTACAAATCCAGGACCTTGCCACGGTCTGACTACAGAATATACCGAACATTAGTCTAACAACCTCAACCATTTACATAACCTTCTTACAGACCTCTCACAACCTATACATCTTACTAACTCGATTGCCATACGAGTGTACATGCACAACTCGTAGGTCACACTTAATCCTTAACACTTGTATCCTCTTCTTACTCTTGCGACGACCGCTTCCTGATGTACCTGTGTAGTAAAAACAACCCCCAAAGGGGGTCAGCACGAATGCTGGTACGATCCCCTCATGGCCCCCAAGCTAACGTGGCTACGACGACTAATTGTCGATAGCATGGAGGTTGATTAGATGCACAACATAATAGAAAGTGCAGTAAACAACAACTCAGATATGAACAATCAAAGTTCACACACAATGAACGACTTAAATGCGTTCCCTTAATTAGAGAGTTAGTTATTTAACTCCTTAAGTAATGTTCCCTCTTAATCTTAGTCCATCCTTATCTCACCTCAATCTTAGTCTTATCTTAATCTTAGTAACAACCGTCCTTTAATAAGGAGTGGATGTAGCTTATCTTAATCTTAATAATACAAAACATCCTTTAAAAAGGAATGATTTGTAAACTTAACTTAATCTTAACTTATTCTCAGAATACAAAAAACGTTCCTGGAGGGGAATGGTTGTAGCCTAAGTCCAAACCTGGGATTTAGGTGATCCCACCGCACATCTTAATGCCACCTACCCTGGACGGAAATCCAGCGTAGCTGAGCCGGCAACCGGCCCTAGGCTACAAGTTCGAAGACAAGTCCTTAATCGGAGGTCGAATCTGCTATAGATAACGACCCCCTTTCCTTAGCATGCATGACCGGAGATCGGTCCCGGGTTTCCTCACTCAAGTTCCAGTTAGTAATTTTCTCAAGACCATGTTTGTTGGTTAACCTCTTTCGATTCATATCGTCCCTTATTAGGGGCGTTCCTTAGTCTCACTCAATTCCTTACTAAACATGGTTAGTAAGTTCTCACGGTATGTTGTGTTAGTTTTCAAACATCACACAACAATACAATAACTATAATATATTCCGGTTGCATGCTTTATCTTGTTTAGTGAGCACACAAAACAAATAGCACACAAGTCGAGGGACACCTCGTTAGCAAGCAGGTCACAAGAGAACTGTACCGTTCACCGTTGGTCGTTCGGCTGCTTACTCTCTTCCGGAGTCCAAACTCCCAAGTCCTAAAACATTCATTCAGTTTTAGGTTGTTAATCACTTAACTTAACTTGTTTAACTTACTTAATTCCTTAATGATCCCCACCTAACACCTCTTAAGTCTTACAACTTAATCTCACAAACTTAATCTTAAACTTTCAAGTTTATACTTAACTTAACTTAATTCCTTAAGTTCTTAGGGTCCCAATCATTACTACCCTACCAAAGGCATACCTTATTACCCATTGCCATTCTTAGAATTCAATTTTTTTTATTTATTTATTTATTTTTATTTTTTTTAGGCCCGACCGGACTTCCGACCGACCTTACCTAAGGTCGGTCCATTCCAGAACACTTCACCGTTTGGAAATTCTACCCCGACCGGACTTGCAAGTCCGGTCCTATGTCCGGTCGATTCCAGAGACTTATTACCGTACAAAATACATGCCCGACCGACCTTGCAAGTCCGGTCCCAAGGTCGGTCCATTCCAGAAACTTTCTCCGGTAGTGTAATTTGAGCTGACCGACCTTGCAAGTCCGGTCCCAAGGTCGGTCGGCTCCAGAACCTTGTTTCTAAATTCTCTTTTCAACTCCAAACTTCTCTCTCATATATCCTAATATGTTATAACCTCATTTGGGCACTTAAAATACACCTTAAGCCCTCCTCCAAACACATTAAATCATTCACCAAGATCCACCTTAGTCATTGCATTTTCCTTATAATAATGCTAACACTTGTAACGTTTTCCTCTAGGTTCTAGGTGGTGGTTCATACTTAATGTAACCACTATGCCAAAGTTTTCCTCACCACTATAACATCATCTCCCAAGCATCTTTCACCATCGAAAATCCTTTTATGCATTTACTTAAAGTTCCTTCCTAAGCTTAAGCTTCCATCCACCAACACCTTATTTCCTTCCTAGTTGTTTACCAACATTTGCCTAAGTCCTACATGCTCAATTACATTCTCTTGATTCTTAAATCCTCCAAGGTAATGCCTAAGTCATTATAACTCATTACCACACTTTATCTCACCCCTTTTTCATCAAGACAACCTCTAAAACTTCCTAGTACTTCCTTAGTCATTAATTCCCCTTAGAACATATTCAAATCACCTTAATCATTACACCTTCTCCTTAAACTTATGCACACTTCTTATGAAATACCCCAAACCTAGTTATGTTATTTAAACACCTAAATAGGGTGTAATAAGACCAAAAAGAGTCTTAGAAACCTTAGTAAACAAATTTAAACAAAAGGAAACACAAATGTGCTTTAAAGTTAATAAGAGCTAAAATGTGCTCTAAGCTTGGGATAAACTTGGGTAAGACCTAATGAGCTTACCAAGACCTCATTTATATACTAATGAACATATTAAACCAATTACCAAAGAAAACCAAGCTTGAAAACAAGTTAAAACACAAAATGTGCTTTAAGAAGTCTTAAAGCACATTTTTGAAAAATTGTCTTGTAAATGGGTTTTGAGTGGCTAAATGTCCATCATTACTCTTAAATATATATGTGTACTATATAGTATCACATTTGGGTGGCCATATTAATGGGAAATCAAAAATTTCACTTCTAAGTGCCTTGTTTAGGTGAATAGTGCTTTTTATAAGCTAGTTTATAACATATGTTGTATTAAGTAATTAAATTGACAAACAAAGACTAAAACACCCTCACACTAATAAAGGGGGCCGGTTTTCTAAGTGTGTGACTCACCACTCTTTAGTTGATAAAATAAGTAAGTAAAGAAAACTAAGTAAACTTACTTTTTACTTTATAAGCATAAATATCTTCTTAAAAGCAAATCCTATCTCATTCTCATTTCTTTCCTTCATTCCCACGGTTTCCAAACACCATCTTCTACCTCTCTTCTTTGCTCTCTCTCGGTAATACCACTACCACCATTAGAACTCCCACTTTGATCTCTTGTTAAATCTTGCTCACTTGTCCAAATCAAAAACAAACACCACCATCTTCTTCCTCTCCTCAAGCTCTTCATTTCTATCTTCTCCAAACTTCAAGACAACCATTTCAGTGCCATGGTGTTCCACCATTGAAGGAGCTTGAGCTTGTTTTTCTACATATTATTACTCTCCTTGGCTTCTAGGTAGGGAATCTCAAAGAAAAATCACGTTTCCTCCATATTCTTACCTTGACCGAAAATACACATTGATATAGCTCTTTTTGTGACTTTGTTCTAGCTTCATTTCAACTCTTCATGGACTAGGTGGAGTCCTCTCTTGTTATATATTCAAACTCCCTTCAAAGATCAAGGTAAAATAACTACATTAATGTTTTTGAAACAATGTAAAATTAGGGTTTACAATGAGATGAAGCCTATAGCTTGAATACTCATTATAATGTTTGTACATTGTCTAGAACTTGACAAGGAATCAAAATACCATACGGTTTTGTAAGGAAACAAGAAGGAAGTGTTTTGGAAAAGCGATAAATCTACTAACTTAATGTTGTTTAATGCCTTAGGAGAAATGAGCCTATAAATGCTTATTAAAACTACCTAAAGAGCAAATGGTGAATGACTTAGTAAAGTGTTCTCAAGAGCTTAGTAAAAGGCATATGTGTTGTTGAGTGTATTTGCAGGTTAAAGGCAAATATATTGTGGAAATTCAGTGTTTATGATTTAAGTACTTTAAGGGCCTAAGAGCCATGCATTTTAAGGGCCTAAGTGCCATGCAATTTAAGTTATGCACTATATCGTGATGTAGTGTGAATTTGGTGAAGTTGTGTAAGAAAGTGTTCTAGATGTTTTTGTGTGCTTGATGGAGAAAACAAAATGTTTAGGCTTAGTAATGTTCTAGGTGAATCCATGTCAAAATTTAGGTAAAAAGCAAGAAGTTCTAAGTGTTACATAAGGTTTGGTGAGTTAGAAAACTTAGGAAATGAATAAGGAGTTCAAGATGTTTTAAAGGAATTTTGATGAACTAGGAAGTACTCTAGAGTGTAATAAGGACTATAGACATGATCTTGAGGTTCTAGTAAGTACCAAAGCCACTTAGGGACTTAGGTAAATAACTAGGCAAACTTTGGTAATAAGGAGAAAGTGTAAACTTGGAAAAGAATTGTTAAGATGGATATAAGGAGTTAGTTGTGAGAGATGATGCTTGGGAGATGATGTTAAAATAAGGAGAAAGCATTTTGGGATAGTAGTTATGATAGGTATGAAACACCACTCGAAAAACTAGGAGAAAATATTGTAAGTGTTAGGAGTTTTGTGAAGAAATAAGTAAAGGCTTAAGGAATTAGAAAATGAGTTTTATGAGTGTTTAAGGATGTCTTAAGGTGTGTTTAAAGTGCCCAAAAGAGGTTAGGGAGTACTAGGCTATATGGGGTGAAGTTTGGAGTTGAATGTAAAAAGGAAAACAAAGATTTGGGGCAGACCGGACTTGCGACCGGACTGCAAGTCCGGTCGGGACCTGTTTACCCTGCGAGAATTGGCTTCTGGAATGGACCGACCTTGGGACCGGACTTACAAGGTCGGTCGGGCTTGTAAATTGTGTACGGATTTAGTTACGAGAATCGACCGGACATGGGACCGGACTTGGCAAGTCCGGTCGGGCTAAATTTCCGAAGAGGAGAAACTCTCTGGAATCGACCGGACATGGACAAGTCCGTCGGCAAGTCCGGTCGGACCAAAACTTGTAAAAAAAAAACAGAAAAGAATGTGACCTATGTAGTTAACCCTAGGGTGTATAATGAAGGTAACCTAGGGTAAGATAGACATTAAAACATGTCATACAATCATGTTAAATACTTAGTAAGTTTGAAGTTAAATAAATAATTAACCGACGTTACTAATGTGTTTGGATTCTCTCAAGGTGGAAATCAGTCGAGGCAAGGACCAAGGTATGGTTTTCTTGCAGTCTGTTGCCTACCGGTTTACACCGGCTTGTGTGCTGTTTGTTTTTCTGTGTGTTTATGACCTTGTAAGATTAAACCATGTAAAGAGTTTACAGTTGTTAAATATTATTATGTTGATAAGTATGACTCTCTCTTCCCTTGTGTGTGTCTAACAAGACTTGACCTATTATCGTGTATTGTTTGTTGAGTCCAATGATGAATTACTAACAAGGGCTAACGGGGGAAGTGAGGAGTCCGGTCTGTTCCGGCCACGCGTGTGGGTATGGGAGTCGATGTCATAACCGGTTCGATTCTCTCTGTATGTTATGGTTAAGTTTCCAATTTGGTTTCTAACCTTCCCTTTAGCTTAACCAAGGCTATTTTACTGACTCACGTCGGGCCACAGGGGCATACTATGTGTTATTTCGGTGTGCTTGGATCACTATATCCGAGGCACCTTGTGTTAAGTTAACCGTTCAATCTAACCGGACGGTAACGAGTTATGTAACGAGCTAAGTATGAGCGTGGCAACATTCTCTAGGCTCTTAATGGGGACTAACTATGTTGGTTCTCTTCCTAAAAGGACTTGTATGTTTGTGATGTGAGTTATGATGTGTACAATACCCACGTTATGTTATATATGTATGTGTTGTGTGTTTTAAAATAAATACCATGTCATCATGACAAATAGTTGCGCGCATTCCGGTAGTCGATGGACTGCGCGTTAACCATACCAGCCAAGGGTTGCTGACCCCCTCGGGGGATCCATATTTCTTTTACTGCAGGATGAGGATCGAAGAAGCGGAGTGGCTCTAGATCCTAGGGTGTAGTTATTTTTGGAGTACTTTTGGATGTTGCCTGGGTTGCGCCTGTGCTCCCGTGGTGTGTTATATACTTGAGTATGATGGTTTACAGTGACGGTGTACAGTGAAGGATTTTGTAAACACTCGGTATTATGTTGATGTATATATATGGTTGTTAGTTCTATGCTCGGGAGTCTGATCATCAGACCGGTACAATTGTATTCATTCAGCCTTGTTAGCCACGTGGGTGGTTGACGACATTGTAGCACCATTCGTTTAGTTACTGTTTAGTTGTTTATTTTCCACTGCGATTCCAAGTAATGTGTTGTGCGTAGTAGGGGTGTTACAAAAAGTGGTATCAGAGCGAAGTATCACTCTGATGACTAGAATACCAAGCTTAGGGATATACCGAGTTAGGAAACCTAACTACAGATACCTAAGTGAACAGATTTGGAAAGGTTGACCACTAACTATGTGTGGAGATACCTTGTTATCGGGAAGCGTTACAATCGTTGGACCGATAAGTGTGCAAGCCTAATGCTAATGAGATGTTCATATGAATTCAGATGGCAGGTAGACCATGAGGTAGAGGCCGCGGGCGCGGTATTGGAGGTATGGGTGACCAGGGTGATGATACTACGGCACAGACCATGGCTGAGGCAGTTGCAGCCGCCGTAGCTCAGCTGGTACCCGCTTTGGTTGCTGCTATACAGCAAGGGCGACAGCCTGGAGTTCAGCCACCACCACCACCGCCACGAGAGACCAATTGGGTCAAGGCGTTGGCTGATCTGAGGCCGCCCTCATTCAGTGGGGAGACCGATCCCCGTAAGCTCGAGGCATACATCTCCGAAATGGAGACCGCCTTCGAAACCCTAGCACCACCTGAGCAGGTCAAGGTACGACTTGCTGCGTACTACTTGAAGGGCTCGGCACAAAACTGGTGGAAGCTTGTGCGAGAGGGCAGAGTTGCTGACCCGACCTTTCAGTGGAGGGAGTACACGGCTCTGCTGCGAGCCAAATACTACCCTATACATGTGCAAGAGGCCAAGCGCCTGGAGTTGGACAATCTGAGACAAGGGGATAAGATGACGGTAGATGAGTACTACTCAGCCTTCATCGGACTTATCCACCTGCTGCCGGATCTGGGTTACTCAGACCGGATCCTTGTGAACCGTTTCTACAACGGACTGAACTATCGCCTACGCTACGGCATGGGGCCTACAGGATTTGCCACTTTGCAGGTAAAGGAAACTACAGTGTAATGTGAATAAGTGTGTACAATGTGTTAATGTGTTGTGAGTTTGTTGGGCGGGGCATAACTGACACCCTAAATATAGGAGTGCTATCATGCCGCTGCTATTGTGGAGATCACCGTCCGTCTGAGGGACGAGGAGAGTGCGCTCAAGCGCAAGGCTCAGAACGAGGGCCAAGGCACGCAAGGGCAGTGGGGAGGGAAGAAAGAAATCATACCCCCAGTCCCGAAAGGACAGCAACAGGTGGCAAGGGCCAGACCCAACCACCACTACTGCTGAGCCTCTGCAGCTCACCTATGCGTATGCGGCCAAGCCCCTACGTTCTTACCCACCTAAGGTTAATTGTCTAATCCTGTGTGATAAATTAGAGTATGTGTTAATAAGTTGTGGAACAAGTATTGATTGTGTATTGTGATAGCAGCTAGCACGGGCTCTGGACCGGAGCGCCACTATTGCAAGTGGTGCAACGGAGACCACCCCGGCAAGGACTGCTAGGGTAACGATGTTCAGTGCCGATACTGTAAGAAGATGGGTCACCGCGACCATGAATGCTGGCAGAACCCGAACAGTAGGAATTACAGGCCCAAGGGGCAATGGAAGGGTAAGGCCACTGCGACCACCGATGGCCAGAAGACGGCGAACCAGCCACCCCCAGATCAGAGGTACACGGAGTCCCAGAAGGGGAAGGGGTCGGGGTCCAACAAGGCCACCCTGAATGTGGTGGACCGGTCTGAGGCGCCAGGGCCCTCTTCTAGACCAGGTACCGCCTAAATTGTTAAATGAAATAAGTGTCTGCATACCGCATTTCATGCATGTGTGTGAGTGAGTTTAAATAAACAACCATGTGAGTAAATAAATAAAGTATAGTGTGAGATTTACCTAATTAGAATACTCTAAACTTAAAGGAACTTTCAATATATGTTATCCAATCCCACCCACACCAAACCCTGAAGAAACCACCATCAACATCACCGACTTTCCATTGGAGCAATGTCAGGTCATCCAGTCAGGTATGATACTTTTAAATGGATACCTGACACCGGAAGCACAAATCCATATCATCAGACGATGCGACGAACTTGGAGCAAAACCAGGAGGGTTTTACACACCCGAATACCCGAACGGAACAAGGATGCAATTGAAGATGATGTGCATGGGTAAGGACTGGAACCCTTACACCAAGTCATATCAAGAAGTGCGAGCTGAAGATGGAGCAACAGTATCAAGTATACCAGAGGAGTTCCATGCGGTCGTTAACCACGCCGTGGGAATTGCTCAGCAAGTTGAAACGGAATCAATTTCAAGTGTAAAGGCAGATCTATGTATTGTGAACTTCTACCAGAAAGGTGGACGGTTAGGTATACACCAAGACAAGGACGAGTCACCCGAGTCTCTAAGTAAGGGAGTACCCGTGGTGTCTTGGTCCATTGGTGATACCGCAGTATTTGTATATGGCGAGCAGAAGCGTGCTGATCTCGCAAAGAAGCTACTGCTGAAATCGGGAGATGTACTAATCATGGGTGGGCAATCAAGGATGCTGTACCATGGCATCAGAAAGATCAAACTGAATACCGCACCGTCGGCAGTGATCAATGCCACACACATGAAACCCGGACGTTTGAATTTGACCTTCAGACAGTTTTAAGCCTAGTATAATTGTGTGACAAACCAGTATGTATTAAGGATGTTGTAAGTGTGAATCATGGCGACAGTATGAGCCAATGAATGTTGTAAAAAGAGTGTGTTAATGAATAAAGTGGAGTTGTTTGAAGCATATAAACCGTGTTGTTACCCAATACTTATTAGTTTGCCAATGAATTAGGCTGTGCACTCGGAACGGGAGGTATACTAAGTGTCTGCAATAAGGCAGAAGCCGGCAAGAGTGGCACGATCCTCACCGGTACCTTTCCAGTGAATGGCGTGGATGCATCGATCTTGTTCGACTCTGGAGCCTCACACACATTTATTTCGCTAACATTTGCGAAGAGGCTGGGGTTAGACGGTGTAGAGATGCCATACTTCGTGGTTACTCTTCCGTCGAAAGAGCGGATCAGATGTACCCGCTACTACCGAGATGCTATTGTACAAATCAGGGGTGAAGAGTTTCCGATCGACTTGATAGAGTTCGACGGATTGGGCTTTGATGTAATTGTCGGGATGAACTGGTTGGAGCGGTACCAGGGCAGAATCCTGTGTGCCGAGCATCGACTGCTTCTTCGGAGTCCATCTGGGGTTACTATATCTTACCGCCAGAGGCCCAGGGAGCCTTCGACTCAGATCATCACCGCCATGGCTATGTATCACGAGTTACGACGAGGGAGTGATGTATACCTCTGCTATGTCCAGGACATAGAGAGAGACCCTGAGTTTAGCCCAGATGTGCCGGTAGTGTCGGAGTTTCCTGATGTATTTCCTAAGGAACTGCCGGGCATGCCGCCAGCACGAGAGGTTGAGTTTGAGATTGATCTAGTTCCGGGCACCGGACCCATTGCGAAAGCACCTTACCGTATGGCTCTAGCAGAGATGACAGAGCTCAAGGAGCAGCTGAGAGACCTACTCGACAAGGGCTTTATCCGCCCCAGTGTTTCACCATGGGGAGCGCCGGTCCTCTTCGTGAAGAAGAAGGACGGTAGCCTCCGCCTATGTATTGATTATCGGGAACTGAATGCTGTTACGGTAAAGAACCGTTACCCCTTACCACGCATCGACGATCTATTTGATCAGCTGAGGGGAGCATCAGTATTCTCCAAGATAGACCTACGTTCCGGATACCATCAGATTGCCATCCGTGACAGTGATATCGAAAAGACAGCTTTCAGAACTAGGTATGGGCATTATGAGTTCACAGTTATGCCGTTTGGCTTGTCAAATGCACCAGCAAAGTTCATGGACTTAATGAACCGTTTGTTCCAAGATCAGTTGGACAAATCAGTGGTAGTCTTCATCGACATACTTGTGTATTCTAAATCAGAAGGTGAGCACGAAAGCCACCTGAGGGATGTGTTACAAACGTTGAGGAAGAATCAGTTGTATGCAAAGTTTTCGAAATGTGAATTTTGGTTGAACCAAGTATCCTTCCTTGGACATGTGATTTCTGAGGCCGGGATCGCAGTTGATCCGGCAAAGATAGATGCAGTGCGCACCTGGCCTAGGCCGAAGACAGTTACCGAATCAGGAGCTTCCTCGGTCTGGCAGGTTACTATAGGAGGTTTGTGAAGGACTTCTCCGTGTCTCGAAGCCGATGACTTCCTTGATGAAAAAGGATGCACCATTCGAGTGGACAGTCGACTGTGAGAGGGCTTTCACGAGTCTCAAGGATGCTCTGACATCTGCACCGGTTCTGACATTACCAGACGGTCCAGATGGTTTTGAGGTCTATTGTGACGCATCAGGCAGGGGTATGGGTTGTGTGTTGATGCAACACGGGAAGGTCGTGGCTTACGCCTCCCGACAGCTGAAGAAGCATGAGGAGAACTACCCTACCCGACTTAGAATTGGGGGCCATTGTCTTCGCACTGAAGATATGGCGACATCACTTGTATGGGGTAAGTGTGACGATTTATTCTGACCACAAGAGTTTAAGTACTTGTTCACTCAGAGGAGTTTGAACAATAGACAGAGAAGGTGGGTTGAGTTTCTGAATGATTATGACATCAATTTACAGTACAAGGAGGGTAAGGCAAATGTGGTAGCTGACGCATTGAGTCGCCGAGCACACTCTCCTCCATTCGCTAGTCTCTCATACTGGCTTGGTTAAGAGGTGCGGAGTGCTCAGATGACGGATCAGTACATGTTAGAAATTAGACAGAAGCTTGTTGATGGCAATTCGAGGGTCAGAAGTACGACTTCAGACTCCACGATGATGACTGATTAGGCTTAATGGCCGGTTGGTATACCTAGGAGTAGCGCTGAGCTGAAGGAGCGCATATTGAGTGAATCCCATTGTTCTACTACTTCGATTCACCCCGGAGCTTCAAGATGTATAAAGGTATGAAAGATATTTCTGGTGGGCAGGAATGAAAAGGATGTGAATGACTATGTGTTTGAGGTGTCTCACTTGTCAGAAGGTCAAGTTTGAGCACCGACGGCCTGGTGGTATGGTGCAGCCAATGCCAGTGCCGGAGTGGAAGTTCCATGACATATCTATGGACTTCGTGGTAGGGCTTCCGCCTACAAGGGGAGGTCTGAATATGATTTGGGTGGTAGTTGACCGACTGACCAAGGTGGCCCGATTCATTCCGATGAAGGACACCTGGAAAGTGGCAGATTGGCAGAACTATTCGATAAAGAAATTGTAAGACATCATGGTGTACCAAAGACGATTGTATCCGCAGAGATACCAGATTCTTATCCAGATATTGGAAGTCTAACAGAGGCATTGGGTACTGAAACTGAATTGAGTACGGCGTTTCACCCACATACGATGGTCAGAGTGAGCGCACTATTCAGACACTTGAGGATATGCTACGTGCATGTGCACTTGACTTTCAGACCAGCTGGATTGATAAGTTACATCTGATCGAGTTCAGTTACAACAACAGTTATCATGCATCGATCATCCCTTCCAGGCATTGTACGGTAGACCATGCCGCACGCCATTATGTTGGGATGAGTCGAGTGAGACGGTCATTATAGGACCAGAGTATCTTGAGCAAATTCAGGCAGAAGTTTGCCAGATCAGGGATAATATGAAAGCAGCTCAGGATAGACAGAAGTCGTACGCAGATGTGCGCCGACGTGAGCTGGAGTTCGCCGTGGGCGATCAGGTATTTTTGAGAGTATCCCCCATGAAGGGAGTGTTTCGTTTTGGCCAGAAAGGCAAGTTGAGCCCAAAATATGTGGGGCCTTATGTTGTGACGGAGCGGATCGGCCCGGTAGCTTATAGACTTGACTTACCCGCCGAGCTGGGTAAGGTACATGATGTATTTCATGTGTCCCAGTTTGCAGACGTGTTATTTGTGAGTGGTTTAGAACGGGTGTAAAATTAAAAGAAAAGAAATTAAAACCCAAAAATAAACGTCGGGCTGCAAATAAATCCCGGTCGCAGTAGTATAGCGAAAATGTAAGCAACCGGATGTCGAACCGTGGGACTAATATACATATAATAGTACCTAAGCGTGTCACAAGAGGGGGGATTAATTGACTTGTAAAATAAATAAAAGAAAAGATAAAATAAACTAAGTTAACAGATAAATAAAATGGAACTCTGGGTCAGGTTATTATAATCTGCATAATTAAGCTATCTCTACTGGTTTAATAATTTGGCAAGGTTCCTGTAAATATCTTAAGGACTAAGTCATAGCCTCATAAGAACTCGTTCACCTGTAATGCAAGGTTCTAATCAAGGTTCAAGCAAAAGCCTGCGAACGGCAGAGGAGTATTTGAGGAATTACATTTGCAACTGAATACTAACTCATTAAATCATAATAAAGCTTCCTCCAGTTTTACGCTTTAATTAACCTGTCTATTTATCACCTGGTCTGATCAAAATAGACTTAGCAAGCAATTTAATTAATTCGCGAGATTTATTAAAAAGGCGAGAGATAAACTTTAAGCGTAACAAACTGCATATAAATAAAACCAGTAGAAATATTGCATAATTAATACAGGTACATAATAACTATTCCCAGAGTAAATGTAAACTAGCCTAACATATTAAATAGAAAGATAGAGACGAGAATAATAGAAATCATCCGTAATCACTCCGTCTCACTCTGCTATTTTGTGTACGTAGGGCTAGAGGTGAATTTAGTGGAATGTAAAATAAATAAAATGGAGAAGGCGGAAGGAGAGAAATGAGATGGTGTGTGAATTGGAACTCCAGAGGAACCACGGAAGGAGCCTCCGAAAGGACACTGAATAAGGAGGAATGAAGCTCGTATTTATAGAGGAAGAAGAACAGAGCAGCAGCTCATTAGCTCACTGATTGAGCTCGATGATTGCAGCTCCCCATTGATTGCAGCTATTGATTGCGCAGGGGACAAGGTTGAAACGCGGGCATGATTTCTGGTAGGCGCCGAACGATAAGGCAGTCAAGTTGGAGAGCGAGTCGGACCGGTTGATTTCCTACACATTTACACGTGTCCGCCACTTATCTAGCGGTCTCCTCTATCTCAACCGCGCTTCCTTCTCTTGTCCGCCTCGCGGTTGCATTAGAGTTGTCCGCCTCTTAAGTGGCGGTCTTCTCTGTCTCAACCGCCTCGCGGTCTTCTGTCTCTTGTCCGCTAGATAACTAGCGGTACGCTCTATCACGTCCGCCTGATAAGGAGGCGGTCGCCTCTTGTTTCCTCCTCTGTGTCTTGTCCGCCTTGTTATGTGGCGGTTGCATGCTATGGAGGCGGTACTAGGGGTGGACTCGCGTGACATGCACGTGAGTTTCTTCAATCCTTATAATATATGTCTTTGTTTGTCATTTTTCCTACATTTTAACACACATAATACATCAGTTAATATAACAACATAAATATAGGAAAAACCCAAGATAAGTGAGAAACATTACTAAAAATGCTGCAATTAATAAGGTGATTAAACCCTAAAAAGTCTATATGTTTTGCACTTATCAAACTTCCTCACACTTGACTTTTGCTTGTCCTCAAGCAAATAAGGAATATAATTATCTCTAAGCCTTAATAATAAAACAAGATTAAATAAGTGTAGAAGGGAATTTAGACAAAGTGACAATTGAAAGAATAATTCTGCTCTTAGAAGTAGGTTTTTATAAACAGTGAAGAAGAACAATTTAATAAAAGCAAAGAAAAACTAACTGCAGAAAACAAGTTAGATTAACCTGGGATTTCCAACCAATTTCATTCACTAACCCGGGATGACAAGGGGTGTGAAGTAATGCCTTATTCCGCAATACCTTTCAACACCAAATACTCATGTTTATAAATATAAATTGCAATTTATATTCACATTTTTTTTTGAATGTGCAAATTGTATATACAAAGCACATATTATTTTTATATATATTTTTTTTGAATTGCATTGTTTTTTCTGTACCCCAGACTTTTCTCTCTATCCTTGTAGCGGTGTTGGGTCTTCCATCCCAGGTCAAGAGACCTTAGGTATATAGGTGTTAAAGCACCCCAAAGAACTTAATAACCGGATAGACGAGGCCTGTTTTTGGTTTAGAAAAATTCATAAACAGTGGAGTACCTTGTCTTTATCCTTTTCTTTCCTTGACTTTCCACATATTTCCACAATCCCAAGCTAAACTAAATTGGTTTTTACAATCAGCAGATCTATCATATTTTGAGTAAAAATAGAGTATTTTGAAGGAAAATAATTTTATACAAACTCCTTGAAATAAAACTACCTTTCAGTTGTCACTTGACATAATTTCAGACACTTCTACAATTATTTATCTCATTTTTATCAAAATTTTTTTATATAGGCATTTTAGAGTAGCAAAAAGTGAGTGTGGCATTATCGAACAACTGTCATATTTCCAGGGAAAGGTCTCTCCTTCCTCACACTTAAGAGGAGCAATGTCCTCATTGTTCAGAATTAAAATCAAGAAAAAGACCTTTCAAATTATGACAGACTCATAAAGGATTAAATGCATGTAGGTTGAACATTAATATAATAAATGAAGAAGTGAAACTCCCCTTGTATCGTAGATTGAGGAAGGTAACCTTCCTCACACTTAGAGCTTTTGGCAGGGGTGAGACGTTCCTCACACTTGAGTTTTCGCAAGTGTTCAACCGAAGATATTGAAATTCCAAAGCAACTGAGGTTGCTTTCCAAAGGTGAGTTCAGCTATATTTTCGACATAGAATTTGTTCTGAAAAGAAAATCATATATAGCCAGCAGAACTCCAATTGAACCAAAAGAAAATCATAAAATGAAAAACATAAATAAAAATTCATAAAATAAAAACATAAAGTAAACCACACTGTTACCTTCCTGAATATATCAAATGTTAGCACAAGGTTTAAACAGTAATAGTCTACAAAAAGTCAGAGAAATATAAAATGAAATTAAAATAACAAGAAAATAAAATAAAATAAAATCACTGTGGTGGTGGTGGAGGCTGTGCAGGTCCCTGGCCTGACTGAGCGAGGAGACGCTCTAGGAGCTGAGCGGTCTGCGCATTCTGCTGCGCTGTCTGTGCATGCATCTCATCACTCCGGTCCAAGCGCTGTATCACCCTCTGCTCAAAGCTCTCAAACCTCTGATGGAAGGTCTGGAACTGAGCCTGTAGATCTGTCGAGTAAGGTACAGGAGCAGGGGTCTGCATCATATCAGTAGTCGGCCTATAAGGCTCCTCTCCCTGTGCGGACGGTGGGTCGGGATCAGCCGAGTGTGTAGCTCCCGTAGAGGGTCCTGCTGCTGTGGATGAAGCAGTGGAAGACTGAGCAGCGGTACCTCTGACCCAAGTACCGTCATCTGAGCGCATAAAGCCCCAGCTCCGCACAGTCTGCAGTGTGACTGGGCGCTTTCCTGTCCTAATCTCTACAGCTCGTGTGACATCTGTGGGAAGGACAGTGAAGAGGTGGTACCAAATAAAGAAGGGAAAGATGGGAGTGATCTTCTTCTTCTTTGTCCTCAGATAGGACACCACCTTGTGGAGCTGGCCAAACATAATGTGGCTGAAGGAGAGGCGCTGAGCAGGCGGAAAAGGAGCGAGGAAATAGTCAAGTAGAGCGCAGTCCTCATCAGACGCATCGTGTGCTGCAGAGGGGCGAATCTGATGGCCTATGATGTCCAAGAGAAGCCTCTGCTGCAGTGTAGGGAAGCTCGCGAAAGGGAGGACTTCCTTGTCCTCCTCCCCTCTATGTCGGATCCTCCGACCTACATCCTGAAGCCATCGGGTCTTCGACATATGCATAAAATCCTCTGTGAACCCCCGGTGATCTCCAGGACCAATCTGGATGTGTAGGATGGACGAGAATGTGATGGGTGTGATCTCCACAGGGTGATGGCGCACGTAAGAGGTGATGCTCAGATTGCCCGCCCGGGCATTCGCATAAAACTCTCTCACGAGCTCCTCACAGAAGACTCCCGCACCCATCGTCAGGACCATAGAAAGTCCATGTCTGGCAAACAGGGTATCCACCCCTGCAGCCTCTAGTACCTCAGGATCAAATCTCCTCTCCATAATGAAGTCCTTACCTAGATCGAACCAGGCTCGGGCTTCTGCCGAAATAAACCCGTCATCCCGAAGATCCGGATGACGTAAAGGAGCAGAAGAAGATGATGCCTCGGGGCAGTTGCCCCTAGCAGATCTAGAACCGGATGGACCACCACGCATACGGGAGGCATACTAATATATGGAATTAAAGGTAAACAAATATTGACATTATAACAGTTAATATTTAATATTAAAATTAATAATAATAACATAAAAATCAAACAAACAACAACATAAAAATTAATATTAAACAGAGTATTAATATAAACATCTTCGCAAATTAACAAAGATAGAAAACAAGTAGAACAAATAATATGAAATATAAACAGAATAATTATACAACATAAATTCTGTCGAAAATTTGACAGAATCTCCCCTAAAATTCTACGATTCTCCACAAAAAATTCAGTCAGTTTCAAGGTTTTTAGTACCGTCACCAATCAAATCTATAAATGATAACCTATAATCATAATATTTATTCGTTTAATAATCAAGGCAAAATAAAACTGAAAAATGCTAGTTTTAACAATGGATTTTCGTAACTAACATTCACCAATTTTAGAATCCATCAAAAACACCCAATCCAAGTGTAATAAGTGAAGATTTAACCTTGTATATGTATATTATGATTAATGGAGGACAAATTCGAGGGAAATCTAGCAAATTAAGTTCGAAATTTTCGAATTTGTGAATTAGGGATTCGAAACTTCAGCTCCTAATTTCTCCTAATGTAGTTCATCATTTACAGATTTGAAGCTATAGACACGTAGAGAATTGAAAAACGAAGATTTCGGTACTAACCTTGTAAGATTTGGTGAAGAAACGAGGAAGTTGTGTTGATTTGAGGGGGAGGGCGATTCGCGCTGGTGCGTTCTTCTCTGTATCGGGCTCGAGCTCGATTGATTTGGGGAAGAACAGATTGCAAAACGCGGCGTTCTTTTTTTTTCAGTTTAGAGGGACGTCCGCCTGGACGTCCGCTCGGTTTTCAGGCGGACTAGGGCCGCGGTATTCAGTTGCGACCGCGTCGAAATGGGGCGGACGTGGGCGTTTCCAGGCGGTCATCTCCCTGTTCCGTTTTTTTTTCTTTGTTCTGTAACCTGATTAAAACAGCAACAATATATTTACATAAAATTATGAGTTAGAAAATAAAAATGACATAAATTATAAGTTAGTAGTTAATTACATAAAATTAAATGTTAGGGACAATGGAAATAAAATGTTAGAGACAATGGAAATTAAATGTTAGAGACAATGGAAATTAAATGTTAAGGACAATGGAAATTAAATGTTAAAAATATAAGAGTTAGAAGTTAGATGTCAGAAGTCAGAAGTCCGTAGTCATACGTCCAAAGTCAGGTGTCCAATGTCAGATGTCCAAATAATATTAACAGATTATTAGAGGATTAATATTAACAAAATATAGTAGATAATTAATATTAACAATAAACGAAAATAATATAGAAATATTATTAACATATTTAAGAGAACAAAATATTTATAATTAAACAGGTGAATAATCCGGAGCTTAGGAACTAGAATAAATCTAGTCCCCGGCAACGGCGCCATTTTGCAGACGTGTTATTTGTGAGTGGTTTAGAACGGGTGTAAAATTAAAAGAAAAGAAATTAAAACCCAAAAATAAACGTCGGGCTGCAAATAAATCCCGGTCGCAGTAGTATAGCGAAAATGTAAGCAACGGATGTCGAATCGTGGGACTAATATACATATAATAGTACCTAAGCGTGTCACAAGAGGGGGGATTAATTGACTTGTAAAATAAATAAAGAAAAGATAAAATAAACTAAGTTAACAGATAAATAAAATGGAACTCTGGGTCAGGTTATATAATCTGCATAATTAAGCTATCTCTACTGGTTTAATAATTTGGCAAGGTTCCTGTAAATATCTTAAGGACTAAGTCATAGCCTCATAAGAACTCGTTCACCTGTAATGCAAGGTTCTAATCAAGGTTCAAGCAAAAGCCTGCGAACGGCAGAGGAGTATTTGAGGAATTACATTTGCAACTGAATACTAACTCATTAAATCATAATAAAGCTTCCTCCAGTTTTACGCTTTAATTAACCTGTCTATTTATCACCTGGTCTGATCAAAATAGACTTAGCAAGCAATTTAATTAATTCGCGAGATTTATTAAAAAGGCGAGAGATAAACTTTAAGCGTAACAAACTGCATATAAATAAAACCAGTAGAAATATTGCATAATTATTACAGGTACATAATAACTATTCCCAGAGTAAATGTAAACTAGCCTAACATATTAAATAGAAAGATAGAGACGAGAATAATAGAAATCATCCGTAATCACTCTGTCTCACTCTGCTATTTTGTGTACGTAGGGCTAGAGGTGAATTTAGTGGAATGTAAAATAAATAAAATGGAGAAAGCGGAAGGAGAGAAATGAGATGGTGTGTGAATTGGAACTCCTGAGGAACCACGGAAGGAGCCTCCGAAAGGACACTGAATAAGGAGGAATGAAGCTCGTATTTATAGAGGAAGAAGAACAGAGCAGCAGCTCATTAGCTCACTGATTGAGCTCGATGATTGCAGCTCCCCATTGATTGCAGCTATTGATTGCGCAGGGGACAAGGTTGAAACGCGGGCGTGATTTCTGGTAGGCGCCGAACGATAAGGTAGTCAAGTTGGAGAGCGAGTCGGACCGGTTGATTTCCTACACATTTACACGTGTCCGCCACTTATCTAGCGGTCTCCTCTATCTCAACCGCGCTTCCTTCTCTTGTCCGCCTCGCGGTTGCATTAGAGTTGTCCGCCTCTTAAGTGGCGGTCTTCTCTGTCTCAACCGCCTCGCGGTCTTCTGTCTCTTGTCCGCTAGATAACTAGCGGTACGCTCTGTCACGTCCGCCTGATAAGGAGGCGGTCGCCTCTTGTTTCCTCCTCTGTGTCTCGTCCGCCTTGTTATGTGGCGGTTGCATGCTATGGAGGCGGTACTAGGGGTGGACTCGCGTGACATGCACGTGAGTTTCTTCAATCCTTATAATATATGTCTTTGTTTGTCATTTTTCCTACATTTTAACACATATAATACATCAGTTAATATAACAACATAAATATAGGAAAAACCCAAGATAAGTGAGAAACATTACTAAAAATGCTGCAATTAATAAGGTGATTAAACCCTAAAAAGTCTATATGTTTTGCACTTATCACAGTTGAAGAAGTATATGTCTCATCCGTCTCATGTGCTTCAGCCTGAAAGGCTAACTTTAGAGCCGACCATGCGATCAGTGGAGACTCCGGTACGGATTCTGGACACTAAGACTCGAGACACTCGCCGTAAGTCTGTGAGACTGGTGAAGGTTCTCTGGTCTAACCAGGACGTTGAGGAGGCCACTTGGGAGATGGAAGATAAGATGAAGGCGAAGTACCCGTCGTTGTTTACTTCTTAGTGTTTGTATGTATAGGGTACGGGGCGTACCCCTATTTAAGGGGGGTAGAGCCGTTTCGGTTAGGTGTATGACATGTATTCGAATACATTGTCTGTGTTGTATTGTCATGTTGTTAATATTACAGACCGCTGAGTCTGAATGATGTTGTGATGTTTTGTTGTTTGGACCATGTGTCCGATATGATGTAAAGATGTGGTTAATGTGATATAGAAGTGTTGTTGATATGTGTTCTCATGTTCTAATGTTTAAGTTATGTGGAAGTATGAACTTTGGGGACAAAGTTCTTTTAAGGGGGGTAGATTGAAATACCCCAAACCTAGTTATGTTATTTAAACACCTAAATAGGGTGTAATAAGACCAAAAAGAGTCTTAGAAACCTTAGTAAACAAATTTAAACAAAAGGAAACACAAATGTGCTTTAAAGTCAATAAGAGCTAAAATGTGCTCTAAGCTTGGGATAAACTTGGGTAAGACCTAATGAGCTTACCAAGACCTCATTTATATACTAATGAACATATTAAACCAATTACCAAAGAAAACCAAGCTTGAAAACAAGTTAAAACACAAAATGTGCTTTAAGAAGTCTTAAAGCACATTTTTGAAAAATTGTCTTGTAAATGGGTTTTGAGTGGCTAAATGTCCATCATTACTCTTAAATATATATGTGTACTATATAGTATCACATTTGGGTGGCCATATTAATGGGAAATCAAAAATTTCACTTCTAAGTGCCTTGTTTAGGTGAATAGTGCTTTTTATAAGCTAGTTTATAACATATGTTGTATTAAGTAATTAAATTGACAAACAAAGACTAAAACACCCTCACACTAATAAAGGGGGCCGGTTTTCTAAGTGTGTGACTCACCACTCTTTAGTTGATAAAATAAGTAAGAAGAAAAACTAAGTAAACTTACTTTTTACTTTATAAGCATAAATATCTTCTTAAAAGCAAATCCTATCCATTCTCATTTCTTTCCTTCATTCCCACGGTTTCCAAACACCATCTTCTACCTCTCTTCTTTGCTCTCTCTCGGTAATACCACTACCACCATTAGAACTCCCACTTTGATCTCTTGTTAAATCTTGCTCACTTGTCCAAATAAAAAACAAACACCACCATCTTCCTTCCTCAAGCTCTTCATTTCTATCTTCTCCAAACTTCAAGACA